>PVHX01014826.1:0-48923 GCA_004024805.1 Geosciurus inauris
TTTGTATTTTGAGACAGGGTCTCGCTAAGTTGCTAGGCTGGCCTTGAACTCACCATTCTCCTGCCTCAGCCTCCACATTGCTGGGATTGCAGGTGTGACCACTGTGCCTGGCTGGGCTGACACTCAGAGCCATCTCCCCTGTGGCCCCCCACAGAAGCTCCCAGAAAAGAGCAGGTTCCCACTTCACCGTGCCCTGCTGGCTCCTCTGTGGAGGGCACCAGGACCTGTGAGCCCCACGCCAGGAGAAGCAAGCCTTTCACTTTCGTTCTGTGGACCTCTGGCTGTTGATGGGGCACCAGTTGACATGCTGGGCTCTGCTCCAGCCAGGGAGGCGGGAAACCACGGTGTGTGCCGAGGAGCTTCCAGACACACAGAAACAAGATGCATCCTGGGATGGCATGTTTATCCAACAGGTATCGTAAGGAAGCCAGGTGAGAGGGATTGGAAACCACGTCAAAGCTCCTACCAGACCGCGTGAACAAGTCTGTGCCCCAGAGCATGTCCCCAACCTGCCCGAGCTCACTCTTGGAAATCAGAACTTCAGTGTCCCCTGTGCCACATGCCCCCATCCTCCTGAGGAGCAACCCCTGTCCCTGAGCACCACTGGGAAAGCAGCTGTGGAGAGAGGAGAGAGGGAGAGGGAGAGGAGGAGAGAGAGATGGAGGGAGGGGGAGGGAGGGGGAGATGGAGAGAGAGGGAGAAAGAGACAGAGAGAGAGGGGAGAGGGAGAGAAGGAGAGAGGGAGGGAGGGAGATGGAGAGAGAAGGAGGGAGGGAGAGGGAGGGAGGGAGAGAGACAGAAGAGAGGAAGGGAGGGAGGGAGGGAGAGGGAGAGAAGAGAGGGAGAGGAGAAAGGGAGAGAGAGGGAGAGAGACAGATGGAGAGAGAAGGGAGAGAGAGAGAAAGAGGAGGGAGAGAGAGGGAAAGGAGAGGAGGGAGAGGGAGAGAGGGAAAGGGGAGGAGGGAGAGGGAGAGAGGGAAAGGGAGAGGGAGAGAGAGAGGGAGAGAGAAGGAGGGAGAGGGAGTAAGAGAGAGAGATGGAGAGAGGGAGAAAGAGGGACAGAGAGGGACAGAGACAGAGAGGGAGAGAGAGATGGAGAGACAGAGAGAGGGAGAAAGAGAGAGAGAGGGATGGGGACAGAGAGAGAGAGTCAGACAGGGACAGAGAAGGAGAGGGAGACAGAGAGCTGGGATGGGCAGCCTTTGCGCAAACACGGGAGGGCCTGCATCTGAAGCATGTGGAGGAGGAAGTCAGCCACTTAGAGCAGGGCAGAGCTGCCCGGAGCTCACCGGAAAGGAGATGCGGATAGAACACGGGTGCAGAGATGCCCGGCGTCCTCTGTCATCAAAACCATGAGCTACCTCTGCACTCACTTCTACTCCCCCCGACGTGGGCACGGCAGTGGCTGGGTGGCAGGACAGCAGCCTCCTCACTGCAGCAGCTGCACGGCAGTGGAAGGTCGCAGTGGAAGAAGTGGAGGGGGACCGGCCATTGCCCGGGACCTGGGCGTTGCGCCTGTGTACGTGAGACGCTCACCATTGACTGGATCAAGAAGTGAATGAATACTCGGAACTTCCTTCTAGAAATGTAAAACTTCAAATCGCAAAATGTTTTTGTTCAAGTTCTAACCTTGAACGTCCCCTGTCCCTGCAGAAGGAGGAGTCCTGTGCTGGGCTGGTGGATTTGGGAAGCAGGGGAGAGGGTGCTCGGTGGGGCCGAGAGGCCTGGACCCTGTTAGCAGGCATGCCCCCCAGGCTGGAGCCCTCGCACTGGAGCCCCTCACCTCCTCTCAGGACATGGCCTGGGGCCCTGAGCTTTCTCCCACAAGCCCCTCCACGCACAGCAAGGCGCCCTTGGGTTCTGCTGCTGGAGGAGGAAGGACAGGAGGGCTTGTGGTGGCTCGCAGGTGTGTGTGCCAAGGACCTGGGGCGGGGCACGGGGGACAGGGCCTGAGAGGGCAGTGTGGGTGGGCTGGGGCAGGACTGCCGAGGGCCGCCTTCTGCAGACCCTGCAGTCTCCCGGAGGGGCGAGGCAAGGGGAGGGCGCTTGCCTGCCAGTGGCCTGTGGCAGCCAGGGCCCCAGGCCAGAGAGCTCTGAAGGGCCACAGTGGTTGGGGTCTTCAGGTCAGGGGCCGTTGGGAGAGTGGGTGAGCAGGTGTGTGCTGACCTGTATTTAAAGTGACTGGACATGTGAGCCTGGGCCGCAGGGGTCTCCTCTGCCATGTGGGTGATGTCCACACTGTGGTGAGTCAGCACCACCTGTTACCCCAGGACCAGAGTGGCATTTGCTGCTGTGTCAGGGTCCCTGTGGGGATGGCAACCCTCTTCAGGGTGGGCACTCTCTTCCCGGGACCCTGGAAATCAGCAGGACCAGCACTGAGAAAGAGGCTGACTTTCTAGTAAGTCCCCTCTTGGCCTGGACCATTGGGTTTTGAGAATGTGTGCTGCGGAGGATCCTGCGCTGAAGGCACTTCAGAGAGTGTCTGCAAGGGATGTGCCCTGAGGTCCTGAGCACTCTGGATGGTCAGCGCCACAGGTCCTGACCTGCCCTGTTCTGCACCAGCTTTCTGGGGGTGCAAAACTGCACACCATGGCCCTCGTGTGGTCCACTGAGTACGGCCCTCAGCAGTTCCACGAGATGGGCAGCACTTTCTCATAAAGCAGGCTTTGTGGGGACGGCCATCCCCATAGGCTGCGAGGGTCCTGAGCGCGGCCAGGCCCAGCTGGGCTGAGCGGACTCGGTGGGTCGGGCATGAAGTGCGTTTCCAACACACGGTGCTTCCGCTTGCAGCGTGCTCAGGGGACAGGACCCATGGGAGTCCAGAGCGTCCGGGTATGAGAGAATCTGAGGTCAGGTCTGCACCTCCCAGCGCTCTGCACCAACACAGGGTGCAGCCACTGGTTCTCAGGAGTAAATCAGTCAACTCCGTGCCTGACTGGGTGCCCAGCTCTTGACTGTGGAATCCTTCCAGAGTCCCCCAGACGCAGAGCATCCTGGCTGCTCTGCCTTGGGTCACAGCCTCCTCTCCCTACACCACGTGGTGCTTCCAGACTCGCAGAGACCTCCCTGCTACTTCCTCCAGACACAGGTGTGGGTGGTATGCTGTGTATATGGGCCCCTAGGGCTCAGTCACTGCCCACATGGCCTCCTCTGGGACTGCAGTGTCCCAGACACTGCAGGTGGGGTAGAGCTCCAATGGCGTCTCCCCTGGGGGCTCAGCAGGTATTCTTTGAGCAAACTGATTCTGTGATGACCTGGTTTTCCCTTTGTCCCCAGGACCCTCCATGTAGAAGAACCTCAGCTGTCAACCTGGTTTAAACCCAAGTAAGAACAAAAATGTCCCTTTACAAAAACAGCATGTCTCACTTGAAGGGACGGGTTCCTTCCTTCCAGTCCCCACGTTGTAGCTCCCTGGGGTCCAGAGTGGAGCCCTGGTCTTCGAGGCTCCAGTGTGTGCCCAGGTTCTGCTCACCTAGCCCCAGCATTGCAGGCAAGGAGAGAGTGGACCCGCCCTGTCCACTGGGCTCAGAGGTCCTGGGTTATACAGGGATGGCCAGGTTCTGTGTGTGGCCAGTCCAGGCCCCTTCACTCATGGGGACACCACTCATGGAAAGTAGCACTGCAAAAGAGAAGTGTCCACTCCAGGTGGCCACCTGTGCACACAGGACAGCAGGTCCTGCAGGACAGCAGCCTGCTGCCCTGAGCACAGGGTTTGGCTTCTGGAGGTCAGGAAGTAGCTGGCGTCAACTGTCCCCATCATGGCCCTATGTCAGAGGTGTGTCTGCTCCTTTAATATTGGTGACTTTAAAGTCAGTGGAGAGTGACCAAGGGGTGGGGGACAGGCTGGCTGTCCAGGGTCTGTTCAGGTGTCCCTGCTCACCTGGAGCTGGCATGAGAAGGCCCACAGTGGTGCTGCTTCTCGGCACCTCCCTGGGCTCCTCGTCCCACAGTGGCTGCTGGTGCCTTCTCTGGGGCTTCGCCGGCCCCTGGGGGCTCCAGGTGGCTCTCAGTTGGGGGACGTCCTCACAGTGTGCCCATGGCTGACCTTGTACTTCTTTTTTGTGGATGCTGATGTGTTATTCATGGGGTGGATTTCTGAAATGGGGTCATTACATCAAAGGTCACAGACAGCTACACGTTTGATGTGAGGATGGACTTTGCTGGGCTCCCTTTCAGTTTCCCCCGTGCTCCCTCATCTGCACTGGATAGACGGAAGCGTTACCCACTCTTCTTGGCGCAGAACTGCTTATTAAGCCACCTCAACTCGGTCTGCCCTCCGTACTGACCTGGGGTTTGAATGCCGGTTCGTGTCTGGCTCCTGTCCCCTGTGAATTCCTTTCTCATATTGTGTCTTAAGGGGACCCCGGGCGCACGGGTGGCTGAGCCGCAGCTCACACGAGGGCATCAGTGTTGTGCACAGAGCCTCTCGTGCTCATGCGTGGCATCTGTCCTCCCCCACCCTGCTGTCTGTCTGTCCCACCTCTGTGACGCTCACCGTCCTGACTCCGGTCACTGACCATGGCCCCAGGGGGTCGCACCCCGCTCACCCTCCTCTACCATTTTATCTCCCCTGTGTGTACTGTGAAGGGTCCACGTTTGAATCTTAGTGGTTTGCAACTTTTCAGAGGGGACCGTGCGTGTCCATGGTCTTGTGGGTCTGCCTCTTCCTTGGTGCTGTGGGGACAAGATTCACCCAAACTTTGCACGTTGCTGTAGTTCTTTTTGATGTCTGTGTAGTACTCGGGCATGGAAAGGCCCCGGCGGATTCACCCTCTGTCCTGCTCATGGTGCTCACATTGCTTTGGTCTCAGGCTCTGTGCTGCCCTGAGCATTTGCACGCAGTGCCTCCCGGGTCAAGAGGCGGAGCGCTGGGACCACTGTGGTAACAGATGTGAATGCCCCACCTAAGGTGCGGTGCTTGTCGTATTCCGGCTGCTTTAACAGAGTACCACTGACTGGGTGGCTTTAACAACAGGGACTTCTTTTTTATTTATTTATTTATTTTTGGTACCAGGACTGAACCCAGGGGCACTTGACCACTGAGCCACACCCCCAGCCCTATTCTGTGTTTTATGTAGAGACAGGGTCTCACTGAGTTGCTTAGCACCTCGCCGTTGCTGAGGCTGGCTTTGAACTCGCGATCCTCCTGCCTCAGCCTCCCTAAGTGCTGGGATTACAGGCGTGCGCCACCACACCCAGCTAACAACAGGAACTTCTTACAGTTCTGGAGGCAGAGTCCGGGGAGCCAACATGGCTGGAGAAGGCCCTCCCCATGAGCAAGCCCAACCTGGGCCTTTTCAAAACCCCTTTGGAGATCTCTTTCCACAGTTTTTCCTCTTAGACTTTTTTGTGTTGTCTATGCCACTTGCTGTGGGCACAAGGGTGGTCTTGGGCTTTTGGTGTGGGGTTTACATTGATTTTCAAATGTGGAGCCAGCCTGGCATATCTTAAATCCCGTTATTATTTCTTTATTATTGAAAACCTAATGCCTCTCTCCCCTTTTGGATCCTCTTGCTCACCTTGCTTGGAGCAGGCGTGAGAATGTCCAAGGGGAGCAAGGAGCAGGGGCGGGGACAGAAGGCAGCATGCAGGAGGCCCTGCTGGCCTCTGTCTGTAACCAGGAGTGCTCCTGGTCTGGCTGCTTCTCCCAACTGCCCTTCTACCTTCGGGGCTGGAGGAAGGTGGCCTCTGGACTCGTGATGCGGGCGGGGGCTGAGGAGAGCACAAAGCCGGCCCAGCAGCGTGAGCTTTGTGGACTGCTGCCTGGGGCTGTGCACATGCCAGGCAGGCGGGACACCAGTGCACGTCTCAGAGGGCCCTGCCACGGTCAGGCGCATGACCTGTGCCCCCCAGGCCTGTGGCAGCCACCCAGCATGGTGACCCTGCCTAACTGTCCCGTGTGCTGACCAGGAAACGCTTGGACGTCACCACCACTACGGACTGGCTGGCTCCCATCTTGTGGGAAGGCACTTTCAGCACACAGGCCCTGGACAGCCACTACAGGAGGCAGAACGTCACTGTGGGCCTGGCCGTCTTTGCTGGCGGCAGGTAGGTGCAGCTGACCTTTGCCCTTGTAACTTGGGGAAAATGAGGACACGCATCCGTGGACCTTCTGCCCCAGAGGGCAACCCGTCCTTGAGTGGCCGCTGGGGCCACCCAACCTGTATGAGAACTTAACTTTGGTTACTTTTCCACTGTGGCTGGGTCCGTGGGTCCACTGGGGCCTCTGGCTAGTGTTCCCTTAGCTCTAGCTTAGCAGTTCCACAATTCCAAGGCTTGTCAGGCCACAGTCTCATTATGTCCTGGCCCACTGACCAGAGCCGTGGAGCTGCGGCCCTGACTTCTCTCCCCGGGGCTCTTGGGCTCTTTGGCATTAGGCTTCCATTAGACAGCACCTTGGTGGCATCTGTGCCCCAGAGAATGCACAGGAACATCAGCTTCTTGCTCCATGTGTTGCAGGTTTGCAGACGAGTACATGGAGCGGTTCCTGCGGTCAGCCAACAAGCACTTCATGCCCGGCCACAGGGTGGTCTTCTACATCATTACGGACAGCTACTTCAGGCAGCCCCGCCTACAGCTCCGTCCTCTCTGCTCCTTCCAGATGCTTCCCATGGAGGAGGAGCGGTGGTGGGCGGACATGGACCTGGCACGCATGAAGGTGCTGGGGGACCACATCTCCGCGCACATCCTGAGGGAGGCCGACTTCCTCTTCAGCATGACCTCCAACCTGGTCTTCCAGAATGACTTCGGGGTGGAGACGCTGGGCACGTCCGTGGCTCAGCTCCACGCCTGGTGGTATTTCAGGAACACCAGGAATTATCCTTATGAGAGGCGGCCTCAGTCAGCAGCCTACATCCCGTTGGGACAGGGAGACTACTTTTACGGCGGCTCCATCATTGGAGGCACGCCCCAGAAGATGTTGGACCTCATCAGGAATTACCTGCAGGGCGTCATCCACGACCTGAAAAACGGGCTCAATAGCACCTTCGAAAGGTACCTCAACAAGTTCTTCTTCCTCAACAAACCCGCCAAGCTGCTGTCCCCCGAATACAGCTGGGACTCCACGCTCAACGTGGTGCCCCCCCAGGTGCACTATGTCAAGGTGGTGCTGCACTCCAAGAGGAGGTGAGAGGCTCCACGGCCTCAGGGCTGGAGCGAGTCCCCGCCATTCCTCACACACGCAGGACGCTGAACTCTCCCCATTAATAGAGATTTAAAAAGGTGCATCCTTCCAGAAGAAATCTTCCTCCTTGCAATTTTGACTCCTCTGACTTGACTGATGTGGCGCAGAGTGAAAGGAGGTTATTGAGCATCCACTCCCAGGGGCCACGGTGTTGGAGACCGGGACCTGCTTTTGACACAGAGCAAATTTCTTGTTACATGGAGGAACACTCCAGTTCAGAAAAAGGTCTATTTGCAAAACAGAAAAGTGTTATTAAATGCAAAAGAAAAAAATAAACATCTGTCTGCTCACTCTCCCAGCACGTGCACGGCCTTGGTGTTGGATGCAGGAAGATCGGGTGGGTCTGTCCTGCAGGGGACGGGCCCAGATGCCCGGAGGCAGGCTCTCTGGTGTCAGAGGTGGTGAGTCGTGTGTTTGAGGCTTTGCCCTTTTGCTTTCTTTTGTAACGAGGTGTTTGCTGTGCTTCCTGGTGGAGCCTCCCAGACAGGTGGCCAGGGGTGGCCAGGGATGGTCAGGGATGGTGATGCCCTTGACAGCCTGGGGCTGGATTAGCCCTGGAGGCTCAGGGGGCCACCACTCTTTGGTGGGCTTTGGGCCCCACATAGGGGTGCACCCTGAGTGCTGTGGTCTGAGTGGTCACCCCCCCACCAGCCACTCGCACTTTGGAAAGCTGACCCCTGGTTTCTGAGAATGTGACAGGGTATTTACAGAGAGGTCATTAGGTCAAGGTGAAGTCTTAGGGTGGACTCAACTCCAGTGGGACAGGAATGTCCTTATCTGAAGAGGAATCAGGACTGGGATCTGTGCAGAGCGATGGCCGTGGAGGACTGGCCGAGGAAGGAGCCACCTGTAGCACTAGGGCCCCAGACTGGAGACTCCAGTGCTGGGAGGGGCGTCCACCTTTCCGGCTGGCCAGTGCCTGGCAGCCCGAGTGACCTGGGGAGTGTGTTCTGGGGCTGGCGGTGACCCTAAGGCTGACACCACAGTGCAGACGGAGGCTGCGGGGGAGGCTGCTGTCGGGGTCAGGCCCAGGATTGCACCCTGCGGGCACTCCTGTCGCTCCCCACACGGCCTGGCACTGTGGGGCTGGGCTCAGCTGTCTGCCCTAAGGGATTTTCCCTTGCGTTTGCAACGTCTCCACAGATGCCAGGAGCGAGGAGGGAAGACAATAGCCACAACCCTGTCCAGGGCTGTCCTTCACTGCCCTGGTCCGTGAGTGCACTGAGCAGAAGCTGCGTCTCCCGCCAAGGCCGGGACAAGGCTGAGGGGTTTATGGAGAGGAGCTCTAAAAATGAAGCTTTACGGGGCTGGGGACAGCTCAGTTGGTGGAGTGCTCGCCTCTCACGCACAGGACCCCAGGTTCAACCCCAGCACCACACACACACAAAGGTGTGGCTTTACAAGCAGCCAAGAGTCAGCATCAAATAAGAGCAAGCCCTTGGCGCCTCTGGGGCTGTGGGATGGCCAGTCCATGTGCGGGCTCCCAGGGAAGTCCAGAGAGGCCTGCCAACCTCTGTCTCTGCTTGAGGGTCGTGCTTCCCACGCTGTGGGCGCCACTGGATTTTTCTGAAACAGTCGTCTTCCTTAGCTCCACAGGCAAGGGCAGGGCCTGTTCTCTGGATGACTCGGCCGGTCCAGCCCTGCTTTGCACTGTATTTAACAGCCTTGAGTTTGGGCGTGTGTGCAAATGGCCCTGCTTTGGGTCTTTTGCTCATTTTTCTAACTTTCTAACTTTTAGATCAAGAAGTAACTTTGATATATATTTATACGTGCGATGGGAATTCATTGTCAAATTTATTGCAAATATTAGTGACGAGTTTTTTGTATTTCAGTCTTACAGACGATAATACTGACGGGCAGGGTCCACAGGCTCCGAGGTCCCTCTTTTCCCTGGGGTTTCTGTCCTGCATGTTGGCACCTCAGTGCCCGAGTATAGGGAGTACAGAAACTTCAAGGTTTTTTTTTTGAAGGAATGGGTCAGGAGTGAGCTTTAAGGTAATGTGTTGAGACATGTGCCTTCACTATCCCCTGACACGTCTCACCCGCTGCCTTCTGCGTGTTTATTGAAGGCAGGTGCCTTTGGGGGGGGGACGTGGTGGGGACTCCTCTCCGTTTGCTGACCTCATGCCTCACTCTTTTCCTGTCCTGAGCTGGTGCCCCCTGATTCTCACCGTGGTGGTTCATGTTAGAGAGGTAGACCGTTCGCAACGCTTTTCTTTGTGAACATCTCAAAACTTACGTTCCTACATGTAAAGTGTTGGATTCAGGTTTTCTGTTTGGGCAAAAGTCCCCCTGGAACACGGCCTCAGTGGCTGGCGTGTGGAGGGTAACCAAGGCTTGCGGATCTTTAGACGCTAAGGAGTGTGCAGGAGCAGCCTGTCCCTCGAGCCCCGTGTGGTGCTGCTGCGGCTGGAACCCGGGCGTGAGCCTGCTGAGCCGCACCCTACCACCCGGGCCGCACCCCAGCCCGCGGCGTCCAGCGCCCAGAGTGGGGAAGCCTGTTCCTGCTTGGTTGTTGTGTCGATGAGATCCAGGGCTGCTGGTTGTGGGGAGTGGCTCTGTCCTGTGGGTCTCTTATGTCACCATGTCACCAGCTCTTGAGTCACCCCTGGCAAACTCCCACCTGTGCCGGTCAGTGTGTGAGGTCCTGTTTATTTCACTCTGGGGGCGCGTGGGAAAGAGCCTGGCCAGGTGGCGTGGCTCCTGGTAGGCTTTGCAGGGGTGTTTTCTGGGCCAGGCACCTGCTCAGACCTGTCTGGATGGGTGTCGAGGACTCTGACCCAGTTTCCCTGGAGCCTTCAGGCTGGCAGGTGGCCCCTGGCCAGCTGGAGCAGAGATAGGCACATGCTTGTAGGGCCCTTGACTCTGGGGGGTGCGTCCACCTGCCTCAGTGCCCCAGTCCTTGGGCCCCTGGCAGCCCCACCTAGCTCTTGTGGGGGAGTGGGGTCAGAGTCGTGGCCACGGTGCTCCTCGAGCTCTCCAGGTGGCCCAGAAGAGCCCAGGTGGGCCAGGTCAGAGGCAGGAGCATCAAGACAGGCCCTCCTGGGGTCGCCTTGTGAAGGACACCACGGGATGGCACCGTCAGCCTGGGCAAGGCAACCGCAGAGATCTGCTCCTGCAGGTGTTTCCGAGGAGGCCAGGCACAGGGCCACACGCCCCTCCCCACCAGTCTCTTTCCAGTAGCAGACCAGCCTGGGAGATGCTGCGGGTCCCTTTGTGGTCAGTTGGCAGGTGACCCACGGGGGGTGGGGTGGCGGGAACAGACTGCAGGGGCACCAGGCTCCTGGGCAAGTCCTTGACAGCAGGCCAAGGTGGGAAGGCAAGGCAGGGAGCTGAGGCCAGTGCAGAGGGCTGGAGGCCCAGGGAGGAAGGCTCAGGGAGCTGCCTCCCCTGGGCTGGGGCACTGTCCTGTGGAGGGCCAGAGAAAAAGGCCTTCATCTGGTCACTCTGAAACTTCTCAGTCCATGAACCGACCTCCTGCCCCCACCCATGCCTTGCCTCCTGCGTGGCCGTGGACGGAGCGAGACCCCGCAGGTGAGGCACTTGGCCCAGGTCTGACTACAAGGCATGCCCTGGGGCTGGCTACGGTCAGCTGTGGTCTTCAGCTGTTGTGCGGTGGAGCTCTGGGTGGGCAGCTGGCTGGGTGGAGCTGGACTGCACTCACCGGCCATGTTGAAGACGGGGGCTTTTTGCAGGTGGAACTTCCCCACGTACTCCAGGTACTTGCTCAGCCATGTGGGGTCCTCGAGCATTCTTCTCGCTGGAATCAGAGAGCCATGGTGAGGGGCTGAGGCCTAGGGCCTCCATCTTCTCCGCTCCCTCCTCTGGGTGGAGCACAGGGAGCCTGAGCCTGGGGGCAGCTGGTAGAAGCCCTGGGCCTCAGCGCTCTGATACTGCTTCTGAGTTGCAGGGCACAAGCAGGGGCTGGTCCCCCCCGGGGCCACCTGCCCTGCTACCTCCCGGGACCGGGTCCATCTCCACTGGACCGTTGCAGGCCTGTTCTAGGCACAGCTGCCCAATGCTCCTTGAAGGAGCAGGCCAGGTGCAGACCCCAGAGGGCCTGGCTTCACACCTGCTGGCCTCTTCCCTGCCCTGCTTAGTGCTCTTGTGCTGGGGCTCCACTGATGTTGCTGCCACCCCAGGGCCCTGGCTCTGGTGGACCCTGCCCCATGCCCCTCGGTGCCCCCTCCTAGTCCTCCAGAGGGGCTGCCTCTCGCCACTCCTCCTGGCTCCTCAGGCTCTTCTCCATGGTGCCCCAACTCCCAGGATGCCCCAGCACGTCCAGGCCTATGATGCACATCTGTTACATGAGCGTGGGTGACCGGGCAGTGCCCGCCTACAGCTCTGAGCCACCCACCCTTGCGACAGAGAACCAGAAACATCCCTTCCCAGACAGCAAGTCTCGGGACACACCCAGGAGTGTCCAGCAGCTCCCTCTTCCCCTGTAGGGATTTGGGCACCGTTCTAGCCAGCACAGGGGAGAGCCGGCCACTTACCCAGCAGTGCCCACAGGCTGGTGACCTCGACGTCCTCAAAGCGTACATAGAGAATGAGGTTGCTGTAGTCGGTGCTGACGAAGCAGACATGCATGCTGCCCCCCGCAACTGGGGGACCCAGGCCGCTGATGCCCGACGCCTCCCTCGGTGCCCCAGGTCCCCAGAACCCTCCCATGGCAGCACAAGGCAGTCTAGAGAGGATGCCCCGCCTCCTTCCAGCCGACGCTCTGCCCCGGAGCCCGCAGCTGCTCCTGGGCGTCGGGGCCCGAATGGAGCATCTGGGGCCCCTGCTCACCCTCTGCCCATTCAGTGTAGGGCCAGACCCCAGGCTAGGTACTCACAGGAGCCTTGGTACTGGCCTGGCAGCCCAGCGGGGTGGACAGTGACGTTCATTCCTCTACATGCCCCTTCTCCCCTGGGAGAAAGCGTCATCCTGTTGTGGCTCCCAGTTGCCCTGTCTCAGGGACCTTGGGGACCCTCACATTGGGAGTCCTGGTGTCCTCCCCAGAGGTCTCAGGCCCCAGGGCTTGGGGAAGCCTGGCACTTGCACCCGCATCAGGGTCAGGCATCTCGGGGAGGAGGATGGGGCCGTGGTGCCCAGGGTGCAGCTAATGGTCCTCGGGCAGGAGTGAAGAGGTGGGCTGCCCCGTTGCTGGGTGGACCCAGGCTTCCCAGAAGGGGTTGGACAATTAGCCCTTGGCTCTGAGCTTTGGGTCTTGGGGTCAGGGACCCGCCCGGACTATTCCTGTTTGCTCCAGAGCTGTGTGTGGACAAGCCCCAGCCCCTTGGCCCTTGGCCCAGGGGCTCCAGATTTGCAGGCAGGGTCAGGGCATGTGCTGATGGACCACTGGGTCCCCGGGGCCACCGGGCATCTGTGTCTAGGACAGGGCATCAGCTAGGCTGTGGTCTTTTTCTCCTACACCATAGGTGCAGATGGGCACAGTCTTTCTGGGGTCCCTCACTTCATGAGGCACAAAGGGGTTTGAGCTGAGCAGAAGCAGCCTGGCAGGTGTGGTCCTCGCATGAGGCTCTCTGGGAATGAGCCACCCTTCATTTATTTGTTCACTGTTATTATTTGAGACAGAGTCTCAGCTGGTTGCGGCTGGCCTTGAACTCCTGTCCTCCTGCCCCAGCCTCTGGAATAGCTGGGATTCCAGGCGTGTGCCACCATGCCTGGCCAGTAGGCTGCTTCTAACCCCTGGAGACTGTGCACCTGAACCCTGGACTAGCGATGGTCTCCAGGCTGAAGCTGGACAGCACAGCCTGCTGTGCCCTGGGCACAGCTGCCAGGCCTGGCCATGACCCAGGCCTAGGGGTTCAGGGGTCTGTCTTTCCTGCTGGCCCTTCTCTTGGAGCGTTAGGGCTTGTGCCTCTCAGAGAAGGGCCTCCAGCCCAGCTCAGTGCCATGTGTCCCTCTGGTTTGGGTCTCTGGTGCTGTCCCTTGGGGGTCCTAGATCTGAGAGGGAGGAGTGCAGGACCATGCTCACATCCAGAACAGCACCAACGCCAGGTCCCCACCCTCTCTGGTCTGGATGGAGTGGAGAGCCAGCTTCAGCGGGTCAGCTGGCAAGACCAAGTTCATGTGGCTGGTGGCCAGCTGCATGGTGAACCAACGTCCCTCCACCTGCAGAAGTGTGGGCACAAGGACAGACAAGGCTGGCTAGTCCCTAGCCCAGGATCAGCTTGCCTGGCCAGCAGGTGGGCAAGGACACCCAAGGCGGGTATTGGCCAAGGTCCTCCGGGGTCACATTGGTGGACTTCCTTGGGAGTCAAGTGTGGCTTCCCTTCTTGGAAACCTTTACCCACACCTGCCCGCTCTGACCTGGTTCCCCCTCTTGCTGCTGCTTTCCACGTCGTCAGCCCCTCCCAGTCTGACCCAAGCTGTCTCCTCTGCAAGTCCAGGGAGGGCAGCTCGGAGAGCGGCCATGTCCTGCAGCTCTCTGACTATCTCTCCTAGCCTAGATCCTTAGTCACCACACCTGACTGTGGGTGCCGAGACCCCAGGATGGGTGGGGAGGGACAGACAGGGACTGTCTGCTGCCGGGTGTCGCCCCGGTGGGGGACTCCTCAACCCAGCCTGGCTTTGCTTCTGCAGTCGAGGCTCTGCAGCCCTCGGGGACTTCTCTTGGTCACCAGAGAAGACAGGAAGACTTTGAAGTTAAGGCTCCTGTGTCCACCAGAGCTCCTGCAGTGCAAGGCTGGGCCTCAACCCCTACCCCCTGCCTCTGGCCGAAGCACCTCCTCAATGTGACACTGTCTAGTCCCCGTCCTGGTGCCGTCTGGGGGCCAAGCCCATGATACCCACCTTTTGTGCATCAAAGCCAGGCTGCACTGGCACCTCTTCCAGAGTCCCCTGGGTGCCAGCCAGGCCCAGGCTGAGGGCCAGGAGCAGCAGCCGCCCTCTCTGCAGCATCCTGGAGTCAGGGCCTGGGGAACAGCTCTGGCTGCTCTGTCCCCTGAGTCCTCCCAGTCCTCGCCCAGGACTGACGCAGCCTCCTTGCACCTGCCTGAGTCTGGGCCATGCGAGGATGTGGCCTGGTTGTCAGGCCAGCCCTGCCACATTGTGAGCCTGTCCGGGGAGCTTGGGGGTGGGCTGCCCACCGAGGGAGGCTGAGGAGGACACAGGGGGGTGTGGACGTGTCTGCTCCACCCACAGGGCCCCGCTCTTCCTCCCCAGGCCTGCGAGCAGGAATGTGAGAACCATTTGTGTCCCTGCTCACCTGGCATCCACTTAGCTCCTGCCTGGAGTGTGGGGATTGAAGGGTTGGCACAGAAGGCCCTCGGATGGCACTGGGCATGGGCACCAAGCAGCACGGGTGGTTATTCTGTTATGAACACTCCTCAAATCAGCCCCCTCTCTCCAGCCCCACAGCCACCCTGTCCCCAGATGTCCAGGACAGCGTGGGCTGTCCACTTTCTAGGGTCCACTTTGCCTTAAGGAATCAGTGCCTACCCTGGGGTCTGGCCCTCCCCACCTTGCTGCAGCTGCAGAGGTGCCAGCTGGTCCCTGAATGTGACACCTTCCTCATGTCCCACGTTTGGCTGGCCCCTTCTAATCTCTCCAAGCCCTGCCCTTCTCCAGGCCTGGCCTGGCCAGGAGCCAAGGCTCAGAACCGACCCCACTCCCACCCCATCCCAGCCTGGAGAGCTGCCCCAGCAGGAGCCAGTTCCGGACTCTGGAAGCTGGTGCAGAAGCGGCAGGTCTGGGGTGACCAGAGGCCCAGACTCCCACTGTGCAGGGCGTTAGCTCAGGGAGTAAACGACCCTGCGTGGGGCTCGCGGGTGGAGTTGGCTGACCTGTGCCAGGCACTTGCCCAGCACCTGTCCTGGGAGTTGGTGGTAAAGTCGACTTCCACCAGCTTTGGTTTGGCATGAAGCGGTCACCTGCTGGGAAGGGTCCAAAGCCCCAGCCAGAGCAGGCCTGGTCTGACCTGCAGAGTCTTCCTGGTGCTTTCGGTCAGGCAGCAGTTGGACCCTCTGGGGTGAGGACAGCCCCCTGAGGTTGGCCTCGGTTTGGGGCTGGGCTGGCATGTGAGGTGGACCTCTCACTCCTGGCCACAGACATGGTTGGCTCAGGCCTTGGGAGTCGGACGAGGACAGCTCAGGGCCTGCCTCCCCCAGCTGGAGACAGCCTCCTGGAGTGGCTGAGTTGGCCTCCACTCCCACCTGCCCTGTGGGCTGAGCAGGGCTGTGCTAGAGAGAACCTGGCTGAGTGGCCCATAGCACTCTGCATCCTGACCATGCCTCCAGGGCCCAGGGAGGGTCTCCTTGTTCTGGCCAGGCTCTGGGAGGAGCTGGGGCCGGCCGGGGCTCGGTGGGGTGAAGCATCCTGCCTCTCCCTCCCTCCTCTGGCCATAGCGACACTCAGCCTTGAGTTTGCATGCTCAGGAGGACCGATGTCGGGCAAAGGGGTCCTGAATGGGACCATCAGGGCCTGGGGGTCCTAGCACACTCTGTGGTCTCTCCAAAGTCCAGCCACTGCCCTTGGTCTGGGATTCTGCCTCTGGGAACTCTGCCCTGTGCCCCCAGTGGCTAGGAGGTGGCCTGTGGCTGTCTCCAGGGATGGGGACACTCAGCTCTCTGCCATAGGGAAGGCCCCTCTTCTGAGCAGAAAAGAGCCTTGCTGGCCTCTGGGCACAAGAAGCCCCTGGAGCAGATGCAAGACTGGTTTATTGCATGGGGGAAGGGCGCAGGGTCAGGAGGCATCCAGAAGGGGGCCACAGGAACGCTGTCTCCTGGTCGCACACACAGGGTCCTGGGGATCCAAATGCTTCGCTGCTGATCTCCAGCCTAGCAGGATGCCCCCTGCCGCACCCAAGAAGCACTTGGCTCCTGGGTCAGGAATTATGGGGGTTCCCAAGGTCTGTTCCCTCCCCCCATGGCCCTGCAGCCTCGTTCCCCAGTCCCTGGGTACCCCATGGCTGAGCAAGAAACCAAGCTCCTGGACCCCTGGAGCCTCACAGGCCTCTGCCCTGAGCCCCCTACACCACCAGGGCCAAGGCCTCCAGGTCACAGGTGCTGAGCCTCCTGTCCCTGGTCTTGGGTGGCAATTCCTGGGTATCCCCCCGATTCTTGAGCCACTGAGGCAGCCTCAACCCTGCTGGCTGGGACACTGCCTAACAAGCCAGAATGCAGGGGCATGAGGACCGGGTGCAGGTGAGGACCCAGGAGGCCCCTGGAGGGATGGGGCTGACTGTGGTCGGCAGAGCTGAAGGGGCACCAGGCTGCAGGGAGTACTGGGCCAGGCACCAGGGAGCCAGGGAGTGGCCAGGAGTGTGTGAGCAGCAGTGTGCGCGTGCTCACTGTGGAGTGGGTGCACGGGGGCGGGCAGGGAGGGGGTGGCTGCAGATGAGGCAGAAGGAGGCCGAGGCCAGCTGCCAGCCTCCCTTCTCCTGGGTGGCTGGGAGGTGTGGCCCATCCTGAGATCCTGAGCTGGGCTTCTGGAAGAGCTGCCCAGCCCCCCGGGCAAAGTAAGGGCCTGCCTGGGTCCACCCAATGTTCTGATTCGGGCTGGGCCCCGGGACACAGCATCTTAGCAAGCACAGTGGACTGGGAGCTGCACTGGGCAGGGTGGTCCCCAGAGAAAGCCACCATCCAGAACAGGTGGCAGCAAAGACAGGGACACTCACCTAGGACCCCAGGGAGGTGCATCTTACTGCAGACAAAAGAGGAAGCAGAGGTTACTTAAACTCCAGATGAGTCCACCAAGCCCATGTGGACCCCTCCTCCTGCCCGCAGGCCACCTCTGGCCCCAGGGAGGACTTTCTGAGGGGGGTGTTATTCTGGCCAGTGTGCCCCAGGCCCCTGTGAGAAGTGGGGATCTGCAGAGGCAGCTCACCGTGAGCAGACAGGTCGACGATGTTATCCTGCTGGACACCTCTCCTCAGCGTGTGCTTCCTGTACGCCTCCTGCCCCACCTTGTCCACCAGGAAGGTCCTTCCTGCAGCCCCCAGAGTCAAACACCCAGTCACAGGGTACTGCAGCCTCTTGGAACCCACTGGGGGCCAGCAAGGAGGGCCCTGGGCAGCCCCTGGGGAGGGCTCCAGCCCGGAGCCTGCTGCCCATCCTGGCCAGCCCTCCAGCCACGGCCTGGGTCCCCTCTGCCCTGTCCTCAGATGTGCATCCCTTCTACTCTCCTGGTGGGATGGGCTGGCACCTACCATGGAGCTCCACCACGATCAGAATACCCGCTTTGCTGTGGTTCTCCAGGTCCATGATGAGGAAGCCTCGGCCCACGGCCACGAAGGTGAGGAAGTTTTTACCTTCGTCTGCAACAGAAATCAGGAGCTCCGCAATGCCTGCTGGGTCTATGCCCCCTCCCCACCAGCACCTGCCTCCCCCAAGGGCTTAGCCCTGCCTAGCGCTCAGCATTAGCTGGCTGGTCACAGCCTAGGACCCTGCCACACCCCGACCGTGGACTCCACCAAGCTCTTATCTCTGTGTCCCTGTCTCTGTCTCTGTCTCACCCTTTCAGTCTCTCTCTGGGGCAGAAGGCAGGGAGAAGGAAGGGCCCAAGCACTCCCCACCCATGACAGGGTTGTCCACGCCTCCTGCCAGGCTCCAGCCAGGCAGCTTAGAAGCAGCCTGTCAATCAAGCACCACCGGCCCCAGGAGGGCGGGCTGGCTTCCTGTCCCTAGAGGACCTGCCCCCTCCTCACACGTTCCTTTGTACTTTGGGAACTATTGTTCTCAGGGGAAATCTCATGCGCCCCAGAGCCTGGGCAAGGAAGCGCTGAGTTTGCTTCTCTGCACTGTCCTCCCCACCAGCCTGGATCCTCAGGGAGGGGCTCAGGAGAGGGAGTCCCAGCAGTTTGTGAGGAGCCCTGGGATTCCAGAGATCAGTCTGGGGACCGCCGCTCTGAGATTTTGAAGTTCGGAGGGGGTGGCTGTCAGGTCTGTGGGGTCACAGTCCCCCCACTCCTCACTTCTTCCAGAATATTCCTGGTCAGTTGCCTTTGTACCAGCACATGGCCAACCCCTCCAAGCCGTGGGGCACTTGGACTCACAATCAAAGGTGTAGCGGCCGGGCGTTTGGGTCTTCTCCCCAATGTAGAATTCCTGCACACACTTTCCATCTTTCCTAAAAGAAAGCATCTCTCTCACTCTTGGTCACTCTATCTCTTTCTCTCTGCTCCCCTCTCCCTCCCCGCTCCGGCTGGGGATGGAGATCAGGGCGGGTGCACACTGGGCAAGCTCTACCACCAAGCCACATCCCAGTCTTTTTTTTTTTTTTTTAAATATTTTTTTAGCTGTAGATGGACACAATGTCTTTATTTTATTGCTTTGTATGTGGTGCCGAAGTTCGAACCCAGGGCCTCACGCATGCGAGGCAAGCGCTCAACCGCTGAGCCACAATCCCAGCCCCACATCCCAGTCTTTACACAACAGCTTTTCTGAGACATGCCTGCTGGACCTGGGTCCCACCAGGGGCACCTGGAGCATGAGCCAGGAGCTGGCCTGGGTTTGCACAGATAGAGCTATGGATGCCAGACACCCTCTAGGAGAGCAGCCCAGAGGACCTGGCAGTATTTTGGGGGCTCTCCTGGGGTGGGGAGTAGGGGGGGTCTGAGCTGTGAGTAGCTGGGAAGCCCTGGGGAAAGGGGTTGGGATGTGGCCAGGTGGAGCCAGGATGGGAGACCGGGGGTCATGCCAAGGACGCAGGCCCAGCCCCTCACCTGTGGAAGTAGGTGATGTTCAGGCTTCCGTCCTCCAGGAGTTTGATGCCAGACATGAAGCACAGGAAGGAGCCTCCTTCCTCAATAACAGAGCGGTCAGTGGCGCCAAGCTTGATGGTGTGCCAGGGACCCTCCACCTGCAGGCAGCAAGGCCCTGTCTTCATCCTGGCGGTCCTGGGGAACCGTCTTCCCTGCAGCAGTGTGGGGGGCAGGTGTGCCCGCAGGGGGGTAGGGTGCACACCCCCTTATCTCAGACCTGATTCTGAATAGGGGCCTGAGGGCCACCAACTGCTCCCGACGCAGCCAGGCTGGCCAGTGTGGTGTTGGCCATGGGCGATGCTGGCAGGGTAGCAGTGGCCGCCTGCGCCCCAGCCCCTTGGGTAGAGGGAGAGTCCTCTCCCACACAGAGACCCCAGGGTCCATGAGCAATTGGACACATGAGGTTCTGGCCTAAGGGTCCTGTCTCTCTTGTTTGGGCCCCAGGCTTGGAGTCGTCCTGGGGCCTGGACAGCTGTGGTCAGGCTCCCAGGTGGCTCACACCCTGAGGGGACCCAGAAGAGTAAGAGTCAGTGTCCCAGAGCTCCTGGCCTCGGGAGGGCCATCACTGTCCCCGTGGGTTCTCAGTGCAGAGCCTGGCTCAGACCCGCTGGGCTGCCGCCTCCAGCTGCGAGGGCATGGAGCGGCCTGCTCCTGTGCAACACGGCTAGTCACTGTGCCGTGCTGAGGAGCCTCCGGGTGTGCAGGGGTCTGTGGGTCGTTGGGGTGCACACTGGGGGGTGTTGGGGTACAAGGGGCCCAGGAGAAGCCTCAGGGTCATGGGGCGCCCTCCACACCTTCCCTCCGGCCCCTGGGAGCACCTGTTCAGGATGGAAGCCAGGTTGCACGAGCACCAGGCTTTGGTCCTGCTGGGCCCAGGCCAGGCCCAGCCAGAAGCCGAGCAGCAGCAGCTTCATCCCTGCCGTGGCTGTTCCACCCGGGATGCAGCACGCTGGACGTGGTGTGGACGGCCCTGCTCAGCTGCATAGATACTGTGCCAGAGCTGGGGCAGCCCAAAAACAGCCCTCCTGCCGCCTCATGGCCTGTCCTCTCTCCTGGCACCCTCCACCAGAACCAATGTGTCTGGATAACTCGGTGTTTGGGGAGGGTCCTGCCAGCCCTGGGGCCAAGAGCTGCTTCCTCTGAAAAGGTCTCAACGGAGGACCTGGGCCAGGCTGCCAGTGCCAGCTGGCTCATGGACTGAGCATCCTTTGTGGTGACCTGGGTACATCCAGGACCCTGGTGGGTTCAGGGCTGGGTGCCCTGCAGCCTCAGCACTACAAGCCATTGGTACGGGTGAGGTTGCACCCCTCTTCTGGAGAGGCCCTGCTTCCCCTTGTGCTCTCAGGGGCCCAGGACCCACCAGCTGGAGGACTACAGAGCTTCTCCACAGGCCCTAGGTTCCCAACCCCCAACCCCGAGTGGCTGCGTTGCTCTTTGGGTCTGTGTGTGGAGGTGGACTCCGGGGTGAGCTGGACCTCTGGGGCACTCTAGGGCACAGTGGCTGGACATAGAGCAGCTGAGGCTGGCCTTGTCCTCTGCTTTGGGCTGGCTAGTCTGTGTGGCCAGCCTTACTGCCAGCCTCACACTGGTGCCCACTTCCCAATGCAGGGACCCCAGGCTACATGAGGCCTGAGAGGGGCTTGGAGAGGATGTGGACCTGACCCAGGTGGTGCTGAGCCATGGGAGAGGACATGCTTCAAGGGTCAGTCCTCTGAGTCCTGCCCTCTGTGGCCATGGGAGCTCCCGGAAGCCTCGTGTAGCAGAGGCCACGTATCCGGCTTGGCCCAGCTGCTGTTGGTAAGGAAGCCAAGCTGTTCAGCTGGCAAGACTAAGAGGATTGCGCTGGCTGGACAGTCACCAAAGGTGCAGAACAGCCTGCGGGCGAAGCAGGCAGCCACTGGTCGGGCAGCTGGGGGAGGGTCTGCTGTCATGGGATCATTCTCCTAGACGGTGGAAAGGCCAGAGAGGGCTGGGGGCAGCGGGGGACCAGATGGAATGGCTTGCTGTGCCGTGATGGCCCCGGGGACTCCCACTGGCTCTCACTGCTTGCCTGGGGGCTTCCTGCCCCTTGATGGGGAGGCCAGCTGCTCGGATCACGTGCGTGTGTGTAAGAGCATGCCTGCGTGTGCCTGTGCCCAAGTGTGCACACGTGTGAGAGGGAGCATGTATACCTGTGCGTGGACACGTTTGTTTGTGTGAGTGTGTATCGTCACGTCTGCAGCTGGGTTGCACCAGGGCCATGGGACAGGATGCCAGGAGAGGAAGAGGACGCGGGGGTGGAACACGGGCTGAGGACTGCCGAGGAGCACTGTTGGGGAAGGTCCAAGGTGACAGGCTGACAGCGCCTCTGCCCCTCTCTGTGCTTCCAAGCAGCAGCTCCTCTCCCTCCTGGTGCTCTGTCCAGTGGCGGCCGGCTGGACAAGTGACACATGTCCTCTGCATGGTGCCTCCAGTCCCCCCAGCCATCACAGAGAGGACTTCTGTGTCGGGCTGCAGAATCAGTGACGCCAGGAGCATGAGCTTCCTCAGCTTGCTGTGTGACCAGCACCCCAAGGACAAGGGTCCTGGCTAGGTGGGAAAAGCGACTCCACGGATGGCCCAGCTTGCCTGGTCCCCTGGGTGCACAGGAGAAGCCTGGGCCTGTCCAGGTAATAAGGAGCTGGACTTTCTGGCCCCCAGCTGCTCTCTTAGTTCTGTGACTTGGCAAGGGTCTGAGAATGTGAAGGGCCCTCAGGGACACGGTGCTTCACCGTCCCCCTTTAAGGACTTGTACCACGTGAGCACGCCTTTGCCTCTGCACGAGAGGGAGCGAGAATACTTGGGAGGCTGTGGAAATGCCCATGGGCACCTGACGAGTCCAGAAACGGCCTCAGTAGCCTCCCCCCAGTGTGAGCAAGGCTGGAGAGCTGCCACTGGGCACTCGGGGACAGCATCGGCCTGAGGCCAGCAGAGGAAGCATGAGCTGGCCGAATGAGGCCCCACAGAGCCTGTCACATCACCAAGGACCAAGACATGGACCAGTGTCACCCATTAGACCCCAGACAGGCACGAGGGGCCTCAGAGTGGAAGGCTGGTGGGGTGCCCTGGAGGGGCGCAGGGCAGCTGCTTGAGCTGTTTCACTGCTGTGGCCAGAAGGCCTGAGAAGTTCACCTGGGGCTCACAGATTCAGAGGTCCAGTCCACAGACACTGGTCCACTCCTCAGGCTCAAGGTGAGGCAGGACATCGCGGTGGAGGACAGAAGCTCAGGACATCACGCCACGAAGCAGAGAGAAAGACTAAGTTCAGCTCGCTAAATATACGCCCCAAAGTTACGGCCCCAGGACCCACCCCTCCAGCCACACCCCACCTGCCTACAGTCACCACCCAGCTAACCCTCCGGGGGATGGATGCACTGACTGGGCTAACCCCCAGTCACCTCACCTCTGAAAGTTCTCGCATTGTCTACCACATGAGCTTCTGGGAACACCTCACATCAAGCCATAACCACAGCCCAGAGCTGTCAAGGAAGGCCCAGGGACAGCTCTGAGTGCCAGCTCATCACAGATCCTAAGTGAGCCTCCACCACACGCCTGGTGACCCTGGTGTAGCCTGGGGAGGGGACAGAGGCCCCAGGGCAGGGAGGCCAGTCCCCAGGCGGCGAGGCAAAGCAATGCTGATGGAGGAGAGCCTGGTGAGGTGAGGCGAGGACGCTCCCTGCTGTGGCTCCAAGGCCAGGCCCAGGGCCAAGAGGGAGGCAGACTCCTCCAGGTGGCCCGGAGTCTCCTCTCCCTCCTCTTCTTCTCATTAGCATACCAACCACTGGAGTTGGGGGCAAGAGCTGCTCAGCCCACCAGCTAATAGTCCGCCGTGAGGTGCCCTGTCCCCCAGCCACCCTGGGAATGTGCCCGTTGGTCTGTCGGCCACCAGGGCAGGCTTGCTGGTTGTCACGGTCACCGTGTTATTTGTGTCTGAGGGCAAAGCCCCCTTTCTGGATCCTGTCATCAAGGACACAGGGAGCCTATTTCCACGGGAATGTCGTTGGCTCAGGCCCAGCCCAGGTATCCCAGGGAGCCCTCCCTTGGCCAAGGCTGGGCTCTGCGGCCCAGGTGGAGTCCTCGTTGTTGTGCCTCGGGCCCTTCCTGTGCCATGGGGACCAGGGCAGTTGTGATGGACAGATGGATACAGGGGCTCTGGGGAGTGTCTCTCAGCCTCTCAACCTCTCTGAGCCGGGTTCTCTGTGTGTCACTGGCAGGACGATTGTCACTGTGCTTGCCTGGCTGGGTGGCCTCATGGGCCAGCAGCACAGGCTCTTGGTGACATCCCAGCCTAACTGAAGCCTCTGGTTTTAGTTAACTCTGGGGAGAAGAGCAGGTGGCCACGTGTGCTGCAGGTGTGGCTGTGAAAGTTGCTTGTGCAGGAGTCTGTGGCCCCGCAGGTGGGCTCCGGCCCAACAGCCACAGCTCTCCTGGCCATCACGACAGATAAGAGCAGACGGTGAAGCCCCCACCTCCCAGTATTTCTATAAAATTCAGACTAAATTCTCCCAGGGCACTTTGCTGTAATAGGAGGCCTTGGGCTCCACCAAGTGGCCATCCTGGGGACATGAAGCACTGTGTCCGTCCTCCAGAGAGCTAGCACACAGCTTGCTGGGGGTGGGCTTCTGTGTATGGTTCAGCCCTCTGGATACAGTGCCGAGGCCCAGGAGAGCGGCTGGTTGGCCTTCTCCATGCAGGTCTGTGAGCCCTGGAGGGCCCTCTCCCCCGAGGATGCTGATGGCTTATTAGGAGCCACGCTGGCCCCTCTGGTGAGCATCATCAAGAGGGCTGCAGAAGCCCTCCACTTACACAGGGTGATGAAATCGTGAACGTCCAGCTGTTCTAATAGGTTTCTGGTGGCCTCTCATGGTGGTTTTTTTATTTTAAATAATTTTCAGTTGTACACGGACATAATATCTTTATTTTATTTTATTTATTTTTATGGGGTGCTGAGGATCGGACCCAGTGCCTCAGGTGTGCAAGGCGGGTCCTCTGCCCTGAGCCCTGCCCCGCCCACAGTGATTTTAACTTGCGCTTCTTCACAGTTCTGAGCTTCCTGACCCTGTTTGTCATTCGTGTTGATTCTCTGGGGAAGGTCCTCTTCAAAGAGCTTGCCCATGTTAAGACAAAAAGAAAAGACTTGATTTTGAGATAATTTAAAAACTCAGAGGAGAATTGCAAATATAGAACAGAACTCCTGCATACCCTTCGTCCTGGAGGCACCAGGATCAGCACCCACACCCGGGGAGGACCCCAGCAGCACCATGAACCAGAGCCACACAGGATTCTCTGGGATCGTCTGCCCTGCCTGGCCTGATACAGGGGTCCACACTGCATTCAGTTGTCTCCTGCAATTTGTGACAGGATTGGCCCACAGGACCCTTCACTTTTTAAAAATTTAAGTTTTAAAGAAGTCGTAGACTTGCATGCACTTGTGAGAAGCAGCTCAGAGGGGCCCTGCCAACCTCCCCCAGCTGGCCCACAGTGACCTCGCACACAGTGCAGTATCACAGCCGGTGACGGATGGACACTCAAAGGAGGCAGCCAGAGCTGCCCTCCAGTGGCCACGCCCACTCCCTCCTGGCCCCTCCCCCGCTCTGCCTGTGCGCTGTCACTCAGCAATGCTTTGTGGATGGAACCACACGGCACGGAGCCTTTGGGAATGGTCCCCCTGCCCACTGCGATGCTCTAGAGAGCCAGTGGACTTGTGCGCACGTGAGGTCTCATTGCTGAGGAGCCTCTGGTGGTGTGCAGGCACCCAGTTCAACCGTCCGCCTGCTGGAGGGCCTGCTGGAGGACCACCTGCTGGACCTCCTCCAGCGCCAGCTGCAGGGCAGAGCTGCCGTCAACACTGCGCACCAGGTTTCCTGCCGACAGAGGTCTTGCTCTGTCTGAAAGAAGCACCCGAGGGCCCCGGCTGGATGGTGTGGCTGTGCCTGCTGTGCTGGTGGAGAGACTGCCAAGCTCTTTCCCCAGTGGCTGTGCCACGTCACCCTAGCCCCACCTGCAGCGCGCATGCCACCCCTCTTGGCCCCTGTCATCCTGATGGATGCGCAGTGACTTTTCATTTCCCTAATGGCCAATATTGTTGAGCACTTTTCCCTGTGCTTATCTGTCGTCTGAACAGTCTTTTGGGAAAAGTCTCTTGGAATCTGTAATCCATCTCCTAACTGGCTCTTCATGTTTTCCATTGCTGAATTCAAGCGCCTTATGTATTCTAGATGCTGGTTCTTTGTTCTGTATGCCGTTGGCAGACATTGCACTTCAGCCTGTGTTTTCCATCCTCTTAACAGTCTTTGCCAAGCAATTTTTTTTAAATTTTGTTGAAATCTGATCTATCCATTTTTAATTTTATGGATTGTGCTCTTGGTGCTGAATAAAAGCTCTTTACCAAACTCTAGATTCGGTGGTGCTCTCCTGTCTTTTTTCTTAAAATTGTGTAGGTTCATGTTTTTCATTCAGTCTGTGATCCACTTCACACTGAAATTTTTTCAAGGTGCAAGACTTAGATTCAAGTCCGTTTCTTTCCTTTTCCTTCCCCCTCCCTCCCTCCCTTCCTCTCCTCCTTTTGCTTTCGCCTGTGGTTGTGAAATTGCACGATTTGAGGAGAAGCCCATCTTTTCTGAACTGAATTGCTTTTATGCCGTTGTCAAAAATTGGCTGGCATATGTGGTGGCCTTGCTTCTGGGCTCTCCATGCCACTCCATGGATCTGTGTGCCTGTGTCTCTGCTAATATTACCCAATCCGGATAACCAACTTATAATAATATTTGAAATTTGATAAATTTGCTCCTCCCATTTTGTTCTTTTTCAAAATTATTTTCGTTAGTCTAGCTTTTTGCTTTTCCATGAGGCTTAGAATAATTTTACCCATGTCTCCAAAAATCTTGCTAGGAATTTGATAATAATCTCATTGAGCCTGTGTGTCCATTTGGGGAGAATGAACATCTTCACTAGATTTTTCTTGATTTCTTTTGTCAGGATTGTGTACCTTTCAGCAGATAAAGCCTGTGCAATCTAATTCACATCTAAGTATTCCATTTTTTCTGAGTGAGTGTAAGCGGTATTGTGTTTTAAACATCAGTGTCCACATGCCTATTGCTAGTGGGAGAAAAGCAACTGATTTTTTTTATCTTTACCTTATGTCCTGCTGCCTTGGTGAGTTCGTTTATTAGTTCTGGTAGTTTTTAAAAATGTATTCCTTTTCTGAATATACGATCATCTCAGCTGCAAACAGACAGTTTTATTCTTCCTTTCAGACCCATATGCCTTATTTCCCTGGCTAGAACTTTCTGCTCTATGATGAATGAGAGGATGTTCTTGATGTTCTGCCCTTAGAAGCAGCTATGGACTGTCTGTGTCTCCCTAAAGTAAATGTGTTGAAGCTGTAATGTGATTTGGAGCATTTGGAGGTGGGGACTTTGGGGAGGTGTGGGGAGGCCCACCCACATCTGGAACAGACAATTGACGAAGCTCATCCTCAGACTGAATCCAATGACATCATGATCTAACCCAGGGGGCCACAGACACTTTAAAATATATATTTTAAAAATATATCTCATTCCTGAGGCAAACACGCACACCAAGTGTCATTCAACAGAAGATAGCTTCTGCTGTGCTAACGATGTCCCTGAAGTCTACGGGCCTTGAAACTCAAATGTTGATCTTGTTCATGCAAAATACCCTTTGTGGGTTGGCAGGCACATCTGTTCCTCGTGCCTCAGGGGTTTGGGTGGTCAGGCACCACCCACAGGGCTGTTGGTCACCAGGCCAGAGGGAAAGTATAGCACTTGGGGGCCTCAAACCGTTCACTCAGAGTTCCCACCTGATAGGTGCTCACATCAGCTTCCGGGGCAGCAGGTTCAATATGTGAAAACCAACGAGTGTGACTCAACATATTGTCACACAACAAGGAACAGTCCTATGATTATATCAAAGCATTTCACAAAATTAAATATCCATCCTGTAAAATTCACACGACCAGGAGAAGATGAATTAAGCCACTCGGCAAGGCTTTATTGGAAGGCGAGCCCTCGGACCATTTCCCCGTCCATCAGAGTGGGTCAGGAGAAATGGCGTCGGAGATTCTGTGCATAGAGAATTTCAAGAAAACCCGGTCAGGAAGGGAAGGGGTTGGGTACAGGAAGAGAAGGCCATAGTTCTTCCTGATGGGTCAGGAAAACTCGCTGATTGACAGGAGGCGTGTCCACTAGTGACGTCACATCTGGCTTGCAGCTCTGCTGACCAGCTTCCTTATTTGGGCATCTTGGACCCTGACCAAACCTGACACATCCTTTAAAAAATAATCCAGAAAAATAGAAATAGAGGGGAGCTTCCTTGACTTAATAAAGCACAACTACAGAATACTTCATATTTGAATGCAAACAATGGAATATTTTTCCTGTCTTAGCTCAAGCTGCTCTAACAAATACCATAGACTGGGTGTCTTGAATGCTCTGGAATGCTGGGTCCTGCCAGCCGCTGGAAGGGCACTCCCCGTGGGCTCTCAGAGGTGCCTGTGTGTTCCTGTGAAGGTGGCCGCAGAGCCTGCATCTCAGGGAACACAGTTCATCCTTTCCAGGAGTGACATTCTGCAGATCATCATTTTAAAAAGAAAACAAAATAAAACAAGACAGGCCGCCACTGGCCTCAGGGCCCTGTCCAGCTCCAGAGGGAGACTGGGGCACAGGGGAGCAGCTCACCCAGTCAGGAGGAGATCCCTGGCCCTCCAGGAGCCCAGGCTGCAGCCAGCAGAGTCCACCCCTCCCCCAGGACCCTCCCGTGTGAGCACCAGGTGTGGCGTGGGCCTGTCACAGCAGAAGCAGGACACGGCTTATCTCAGGGGAAGTCCTGGAGCCAGGAGGGCCTCGGGGCTCTTCTGCAGCAAGTGCAAGGCCACAGCCTCTCCCCTAGCACGGCTCCCGCTCCGAGCAAGCAGAGAGGACTCCAGAGCACCAGTTTGGGTCTGGCTGGTCGTGCCCTGGTGGCCCCAGGCACATGCCCTTGGGTTGCCTTTCCCTGATGGGGGCTGGGGCCCCTCACGGATGCTGGACAAACTGCCCTGTGTCACCACTGTGTCCCTCCCCCAGAGCCCCACAAGCAGGCAGCACGTGGACACACCTGGCACACGCCTGTGGCCTTGTCTTCGGCATCGTCATAGGAAGCTGAGTGAAACGGGCCCAAGTTCTCCCCAACAGGCCACCAGCGGAGTCCTCCCCAGAGCCAAGGCCTGCCGCCCGGAGAGCAGCACAGCCTCCCTCTAAGGTCACACAGAATCACCAGGCCAGCCAGCTGGGGCCACCCTGGGTTCACACCACAGGAATCGAAAGCAGGAAGGACTGTACCCAGCGTCTGACCAGTGCAACGCCCCACGGCCAAGGGTGGACACAGCTTGAGTGCCCGTGGGCGGATGCTGGGGGCAGCGCGTGCCCCGTCCACACAGTGGAAGAGTTTTCAGCAGGAAAAGGGGGCTTTCCCACACCTGCTGCCACAGGGATGAACCTCGGGGATGGCACCCTGAGCCACAGGAGTGACAGGGAATGCCAAGCTTGCTGCACCCCTGGGGTCCCCACGTCGTCCACCCCAGAGACAACAGACGACAGGCACAGGGTATCGGGCTGGGAAGCGGGATGGTCAGCATTTGTGGATTTTGCCACAGAAAAACTAAAGCCGAATCCCCAGGAGACTCTCCAGCAGGCTGTCCCTCCTCTGTCCAAGGGTCCCCTCCTGGTCACTTCTGACCTGCCTGTCCTGGGAGCTGAGTTCCAGAGCCTGAGGATGCACCTCCTCATCTTCCACGGAAATACCAGCCAGGCGTGCCTGTGACGGCCATCTGGAGCCTCCTTCCAGCAGGCGACCTGGGCTTGCCCCAGGCTCCGGGAAAGGCTGGGCACTTCGTGTGCGGTGCCTGTGTGTCCTGTGTGTCCTGCTCCCTCACCACCTCATGACCTGCTTCCCTGGCAGCTTCTGCAAGACCAGGCGGGCTCTGCTCCCCACGCAGCCGGGGTGCCTGTCGCATGGGCAGGGAGGGGCACTGAGGCAGACGTGGCCGACGCGTGAGGAGAAAACTCCGCGGGAAGCAAAGTGCTCCTTCTCTCGACCCTCGGTGCCACAGGCTGTTTGGATGCCAGCAGTGAACCTGGCACAATGAGCCGGGCTCCTGCCTTGCTCCTTCTGACCCTCAGAGAGTGAGCTGGCCACACGGTCAGCCTCCCTGCAGACAGCCACAGGGAAGTACCCACATGCCAGGACCTTCGTGAACAGCACGGACTCAGTGGTCACAACCTGGGGCAAAGTGCCACTGGCTCCTGAAGCCCCCTGGCACAGCCTTGGCTGGCTTGGGAGCTGCTCTTGGGCTCAGGTTTGCCCCAGAAACCTCAGCCAGGTGGCAGGGCCTTCGGGGAGTGGGGGAAATGGCTCTGGAGGCTGAAGGAGGAGGCCGTGGTATGTGGCCGTGGTGTGTGGCCGTGGCTCAGGCACAAGCTTAAGCCCCAGAGGAGAGGGACCAAGTGTCCAGAGGTCAGTAACAGGCGGTCCGAGAGTCCTAGGCAGATGTGGGTTGAGGCTACCCCAAGATTCCACAATGTGGACCCCACCCCAGGGCAGGGCCCGTGTGCTGCGACCCACTGCCCTTGGGGGACCCTCATGGCAGGTGACACTGTGGGGCTGCCTGGGGGGGCCTGGGGACACTTGCCCTGAGACCCAGCAGGCCTCTCTCTGGTCATGCTGCGTGTTTAGATGCGTCCTTGCAGAGGGAAGGTCAGCTTAGGGCCTGTTACAGTTCAAATGTGAGGTGTCCCAGAAGCTGCTGTCAGGGCAGGAATGTCAGAGGTGGACCGAGGGACGGTGACAGCTGTGACCTGACCAGCTCATCCTAGTTTGAGTGGACTGGCTGGGTGCTGAGTGTGGGCAGGTGGGCATGGCCAGATGGGTCACTGGGGCTGCCTGGGAAGGGACACCTGCCTACAGCCACTCGCCTCTCTGCTTCCGGCTGCCAGGAGCTGAGCAGCTTCTCTGCTGAGCCACCAGGGTGGCTGCCTGCCCTGGGCCCAGAGCAGTGGGGTCAGCTGCCTATGGACAAGCTCTGAAATTCTGAGTGTCCAGTGCACTTTCCTTCCTCCAAGCTGTTCCTGTTGGGTACTTTGGTCACAGTGACTAAAAACCTCACAGACCCTTGGTCCCAACTGAGTGGGCCCTCTGACAGGAGGACCTGTGTCTTGGAGGAGGAGCTGCTGGGCAGTACAGGTGCTGCTGAGCTCTGCAGGTGGGCGGGAGCCAGGAGCGCCTCCCTCTCCTGCTGAACAGAAGGCCCCTGCGGCTAGAGCCTAGGGAGAGGCAGGGATTGGAGGCCAGGTCTCCACAGACCACTGAGCCTCCCCTGTCAGACGGCTCCGTCATGGCTGATCATGGGAAAACTGCTTTCCTGACCGTGTGGCCAGCAAGCTTTATGGTGCCGAGTGCTCAGGGTGGAAAAGAGAGGCTGAAAGTAGGAGCTAAGAACCAGAGATAGGCCGGGCGTGGTGGCCACGCCTGTAATCCCAGCACTTTGGGAGGCTGAGACAGGAGGATCGCGAGTTCAAAGCCAGCCTCAGCAACGGCGAGGTGCTAAGCAACTCAGTGAGACCCTGTCTCTACATAAAACACAAAATAGGGCTGGGGATGTGGCTCAGTGGTTGAGTGCCCCTGAGTTTGATCCCGGTATCAAAAAAAAAAAAAAGCATCAGAGAAAGAGGAGGCGAGGGCAGGAGGGCAGGTGGGCAGGCAGTAGGTGCCAGCGAGGGGGCAGGTGGATGCGGGCTCTGCGGGCTCGGCCCTCCAGGGCCTGGCTCCGCCTTCTCCATCCTCAGGCTCTGCCTGTAGGAGGCTCACAGGCTTCCTTGTCCTGCCATTGTCCTTCCAGGAGGACGAAGACGAGGATGACCGAGGAGGGCACACCTCCTCTCCTGACCTCCCGCCTTGCTAGTGGCCTGTTGGTGTTACTGGGTCTTCTCCCCCACTGGCTTTCCTCTCTTGCGGGTTTTCATTCATTTCACTGATGTCAGGCCCTAACTGCTGTTTCCCCCGCTTGCTTCCTGCTGCTTTTCTATCTTTTTCTAGTTTCCTGAGGTGGGGCTTGGGTGGGGCACAGGACACCTGCCCCTCTCACAGGGGCATAGTGCCACCCCCTCTCCCTTCTCCTCCCCCCTCCTCCTGCTCCCCCTCTTCCCTCTCCTCCCTCTTCTCCCTTCTCCTCCTCTTCCTCCCCCTTCTTCTCCCCTTCCCTCCCCTCCTCTTCCTCTTCCTCCTTTTTTTGGTGCTGGGGATTGAACCCATAGGTGCGCTCTGCCACCAAGCTACAACCCCAGACCTTTTTATTACTTTTTAAATTTTTTTGGTGCTGGAGATTCTACCAGGGCTTCATGCACATGAGGTAAGCACTTCACCTCTAAGCTACATCCCGGCACCCCCTCCTCTCTTTTCTTTTGTGACAGGGTCTCACTGAGTTGCCTAGGCCGGCCTCAGACTTGTGATCCTCCTGCCTCAGCCTCCTGAGTAGCTGGAATGACTGGCGTGGCCCCTTGCCAGGCTCCATCCCAAATATTTTGGCATAAGTTTTCATTTTCACCAGTTTTCTGTTGTTTCATTTCCTTAGTGACTTCCTCCTTCACCCATGAGTTATCTAGAAGTGTGTTCTTTAATTCATCACATTGTACCTATAGATTTTCTTGTCCTTGACTTCTAATTTGATTCCACTGTGGTCAGAGAACACTCATGATTTCAACTCTTTGAGCTTTGCTGGGTTTTATTTATTTATTTATTTATTTATTTATTTATTTATTTATTCTAATTAGGTTTAGATGACAGCAGAATGCATTTTGATTCATTGTACACAAATGGAGCACAACTTTTCACCTTTCTGGTTGGACACAATATAGAGTCACACCACACGTGCCGTCAGTCATACATGAAGCTAGGGCTTTGTTATCCATCTCATTCCACCATCTTTCCTGCCCCCATGTTCCATCCCCTCCCTTTGACCAAAGTTCCTCCATTCTTCCCATGCCCCCTCCCTAGTTATGGATCAGCATCCACTTACCAGAGAGAACATTCAGCCTTTGTTTTTGGGGGATTGGCTTACTTCACTTACCGTGATGTTCTCCAACTCCATCCATTTACCTGCAAATGCCATGATTTTATTCTCTTTTATTGCTGAGTAATATTCCATTGTGTATATATACCACAGTTTCTTTATCCATTCACCTATTGAAGGGCATCTAGGTTGGTTCCACAGTTTAGCTATTGTGAATTGAGCTGCTATAAACATTGAAGTGGCTGCATCACTGTAGTGTGCTGTTTTTAATTCCTTTGGGTATAGACCAAGGAGTGGGATAGCTGGGTCAAATGGTGGTTCCATTCCAAGTTTCTAAGGAATCTCCATACTGCTTTCCAGATTAGTTGCACCAATTTGCAGTCCTACCAGCAATGTATGAGTGTGCTTTTCCCCCACATACTCACCAACACTTATTGCTGTTTGTATTTTTTTTTTTTTTGGTACTGGTGATTGAACTCAGGGGTACTCGACCACTGAGCCACATCCCCAGCCCTATTTTGTGTTTTATGTAGAGACAGGACCTCACTGAGTTACTTAGTGCCTCACCATTGCTGAGGCTGGCTTTGAACTCCTGTCTCAGCCTCCCTAAGTGCTGGGATTACAGGCTTGCACCACCGCGCCCAGCTTGCTGTTTGTATCCTTGATAACTGCCATTCTGACTGGCATGAGATGAAATCTTAGGGTAGTTTTGATTTGCTTTCTCTAATTACTAGAGATGTTGAACATTTTTTCATATATTTGTTGATCAATTATATATCTTCTTCTGAGAAGTGTCTGTTCAGCTCCTTAGCCCATTTATTGATTGGTTTGTTTGGTTTTATGGTGTTAAAGTTTTCTGAGTTCTTTATGTATCCTGGAGAGCAGTGCTCTATCTCGTGTGTGTGGCAAAAATTTGCTCCCAGGGTGGTGGCTCAGTGGTAGAGCGCTTGCCTAGCATACGTGAGGCACTGGGTTCGATCCTCAGCACCACATATAAATAATAAATGAATAAAATGAAGATCCATCAACAACTAAAAAAAAAAATTTGAAAAAAATAAAATAAAAAAATTTGCTTCCAGAATGTCAGCTCTCTGTTCACCTCATTGATTGTTTCTTTTGCTGAGAAGAAGCTTTTTAGTTTGAATCCATTCCATTTATTGATTCTTGCTTTTATTTCTTGTGCTTTAGGAGTCTTGTTAAGGAAGTTGGGGCCTAAGTCAACATGATGAAGATTCGGGCCTACTTTTTCCTCAATTAGGCTCAGGGTCTCTGGTCTAATTCCTAGGTCCTTGACACACTTTGAGTTGAGTTTTGTGCATGGTTAGAGATAGGGATTTAGTTTCATTTTGCTGCATATGGATTTCTAGTTTTCCCAACACCATTTGTTAAAGAGGCTATCTTTTTTCCATGTATGTATTTGGCACCTTTGTCTAGTATGAGATCATTGTTTATGTGGGTTTGTCTCTGTGTCTTCTATTCTGTACCATTAGTCTACATGTCTATTTTGGTGCCAGTACTATGCCATTTTTGTTATTATAGCTTTGTAATATAGTTTAAGTTTTGGTACTGTGATGTCTCCTCCTTCACTCAGGATTCTCCTGTCTCAGCCTCCCTAAGTGCTGGGATTACAGGCATGAGCCACCGCGCCCGGCTCATTGTAAATTCTTTAAACTTTTGTTTATCGTGGAGCATTTTTATTTCATCATCAAATCTGAAGCTTAATTTTGCTGGATATAAGATTCTTGGTCTGCACCCATTTTCTTTCAGAGCTTGGTATATATTGTTCCAGGATCTCCTGGGTTGAGAAACCTGCAGAAATCCAGATTGGTTTCCTCCTGTATGTAATCTGAACCTTCTCTCTCGCAGCTTTTAAAATTCTATCCTTATTTTGTATGCTAGGCATTTTCATTATAATGTGCCTTGGTGTGGATCTGTTGTAGTTTTATACATTTTGTGTCCTGTAAGCCTCTTGATTTTGATTTTCCAATTCATTCTTCATGTTTGGGAAATTTTCTGATATTATTTCATTGAAGAGATTGTGCATTCCTTTTGTTTGTCCCTCTGTGCCTTCCTCTATCCCAATAATTCTTATATTTGGTCTTTTGATGTTATCCCATAATTTCTGGATTTTCTGTTCATGGCTTCTTACCATCTTCATTGTGTGGTCAAATTTATTTTCGAGATTATATATTTTGTCTTCATTGTCTGAGGTTCTGTCTTCCAAGTTGTCTAGTCTGTTAGTGATGCTTTCTATTTAATTTTTTATTTGGTTTATTGTTTCTTTCATTTCAAGGATTTCTGGTTGGGTTTTTTTTTTTTTTTTCAGTCTCTATCTCTTCTTGAAATAATCTTTTGCTCCCTGTATTTGCTCTCTTACCTCTTTGTTGGAGTGATCAATTGTTGCCTGTATTTGCTTTCTTATAGTATTCTGTGCTTCACAGATCATTTTAATTTTGTACGTTCTGAACTCCTCTGACATTTCATCTATTGTGCTGTCAATGGATTCTATTATTGTAGCATCTTGGTTTGTTTGGGGTATTTTCTTCCCTTGTGTTTTCATGTTCTTCATGTGTCTTCCTCTCTAGCTGTGCCGATCTGAGGTATTACAGTTTCTACCCTATAATCCTGTAGTGTTCCTGCAGGTTACCAATACCTCACCTCTGGTGTAACTGGGCCTGCAGGGACCTCGGGGATGATCTTCCTGGTCCTGGCTGTTGTCTCTAGATGGTAGTAGGCCATAGGCTGGAACAGCTGCCTGTTGGTTGATGGGGGACCACAGCGCAGTCAGTCTCCTCCTCTGTGGGGTTTCTTTTGTGGCCTAGGGTATGGGCTGCGATGGCTCCTGTTCCATCAGTGCTGAAGACAAAGTGTGTCCTGATGCTGTCAGGTGGAGTGTGTGTGTCAGTCTGATCCTGGTGGTTGTTGCAGCGTTCAGATCTCTGTCTCCTTGCTGACTTTAGGTCTGGTGTTTTATCTCATTCATCAATGCTGGGGGGACTTGAAGGTCCCAGCTGTAATTGGTGTTTGTCTATTTCTTTCTCACCTCTCTCAGGTTGCTTCATGGCATCTGAAGTCCTAGTGTCTGGTGTGCACCCATTCAGGATTGCAACTTCTTCTGGTGGGTGGAGCCTTTCACCTCTGTGCAAGGCTTCTCTGTAGTAGTTCTTTTGCTTTGAATCCTACTTTATTGGAGATACTGATTTCTTTTTATGAGTGTTTGCAGAGCTTATCTTTTCCCATTCTTTTGCCTTTCAACCTGAGACTTTTGAGTGTGTGGCTTGTTTTGGTACCAGGATTGAACTCAGGGGTACTCCACCATGGAGCCACCTCCCCAGTCCTATTTTGTGTTTTACGTAGAGGCAGGGTCTCACTGAGTTGCTTAGTGCCTCGCCGTTGCTGAGGCTGGCTTTGAACTCAGGATCCTCCTGCCTCAGCCTCCTGAACTGCTGGGATTATAGGTCTGTGCCCCTGCACCTGGCTTGAGTGTTTATAGTGTCTGCTTTAAACTCCTGTCAGATGCTCTCAGCACCTGACTCATCGTGCTGTTCTTGTCTTGCTCAGGTTGCGGTTTTTCTAGTTCTTGGTTTAATGGGTGACTTTTTGCTCACCCTTGGTGGTTTGGGTTAAGAGTCTCTGGGCCCTGCTTCAGCCTTTTATCTCAGCAAGTGTCTCCTTGTAGAGGTTTAGCAGCCAGGCCTGGCTCCTTCTGAGACTGTGCTGCTAAGATAGCTTAATGTGTGGGCTCCTGGGGCCACATGTGGTTTGTTTGGTGTTGCTGGACATCTACTGTTCTTGCTGGTTTGGCCGAGGGGGAGTGCTGGGGCTGGGGGCTCTCGGGCCCTGCCTGGGCAGCAGTCTTGGGAAGGAGGCCAGGAGCCTTGAGGATGGCAGGTCAGTGCAGCACAGGCTCACAGGTGGTCTGTGCCCGGCTGCCTGCCCTGCAGGTGCCCTGCTTGCTCCTCAACCTTTCCTCTACCTTCTGCCTGGACAGTGGGTGGACAGCTGGATGGTATCTGCAGGTCCCAGAAGAGAAGTCAGGTGCCCACCTACCAGAAGACCACCTGTCCTCCCATCAGCTGGGATGCTGACTTGTAGACTGTGGCAACTCTGAGCCCCAAAGCCAGGAGTCCATTTAGGGTCTGTGGTGCTGGCTGAGAACAGTGGCAGCCCAGCTCTGTCATCCAGCTGGAATACCATCTTCTAAGATGGTGTTCACTTCTGCATGCCCTTCAGTCCCTAGTAGTCACCTTCACAGAGGCAATGGATTTACAGTGACCACATCCTGTCACTCTCAAGCCACCAGCCCCTCCAGCCTGTCCTTGCCCATCACAAAATCACCCCCAGTGGACCTTTTCCTACCTGGTGCTCCTGTGTCCTGATAAGCTCATGTGACCCCTGCTCCCTTCTCACTGAGAGAGGAGTGGGCCGGGGGCTTCTGAATGCTCCTTTTTGGATGAAGACTGAGGGCCACATTTGTTCAAGGGTGACCTGGGCCCTGTGGCATTGGCACACAGAGCCAGGCTCAGCAAGATTTGGCTGGATATTGGCAGCTTCTCAGGGAGCTGGAGGCGAAGGGGACTGTGTGGGACGAGTGGAGCGTGAGGTCTGTCCAGCACCAACATCTTCCTACTTTCCCCCTGGTCTGCAGAAGATACTAAAACTGAGACCAGAAATCAGTTCTGAGTCCCTCCTCCAGCCACAGGCCGCCTGGGGCTAAACTCAAGGGCCATTGCTGTGGTGCCAGCTGGGATGCGCCACCTTCCCCCTCCTTGGCTCTGTCCTTTCCTTGCCGTCTCCATCTTTGTGACAGCTGCCAGAGGCCCATGGCCACAGCTCAGTCACACATCCTGGGCCCCAGAGGGGAACCTACCAGCTCTCCCACCCCAAGTGCCAAGACTGTCCACCAAGATTTACCACCTTGCTTGGCCAAATCCTCCTCTGCATCTTGCATGAGGTGCTGATCCCTTCGGTCCTCAGCCCAGTGTCCAGCACTATCCTGGGTAGCCCGTCCGTCTGTGCGGGCTTGAGATCAGATGTCCACTTCAGTCCAGGGGTTGTATTTTACATGGACCTCAAAGAGTAGGGGGAGGAATTGGCACTGGGACAGCAGCAGCTCCCAGGAGTCTTCCATGTTCTCAGGAGCCTCCGGCATGGGCTTGGGTGCTGCCCCCGGCTGCCTGGCTCATGCATGGCAGTGCCGCTAGCTCTGCAGATCAGAATGAACCCTGTGTCACCCCAGAGTTGGGCCCAGCACAAGTCCCAGGTAAGGCTGTAACCGAAAGCTTGGCCCCTGTCCCCAATGCTAATCAATGCTAATTTAATAATGAGGACATGGTTTTTGAGAAAAAGGAAAAAGAATGTTTATTGCTTTGCTAGCAAAGGAGAAATACAGAGGATTCTTGTCCCAAAGTCTGTGACTCTCCTGATCAGCAGGGACAGGGGTGTTTTGTTTGGTTTTTTTTTAAATTTTTTTTAGTTGTTGATGGATCTTTATTTTATTCATTTATTATTTATATGTGGTGCTGAGGATCGAACCCAGGGCCTCATGCATGCTAGGCAAGCGCTCTACCACTGAGCTACAGCTACAGCCCCGACAGGGATGTTTTAAAGGGTTACATTCCAGGTGTGTTCTGGTAGGGGGTCCCAGGTGGTCCCAGGGCGCCCTGCTGGGGCTGTTAGGATTCACTTGTTAATCTGGGAAATATTCCTTCCCAGATCCTCACAGGCATCTCCTTCCTGCAGTGGGTGTGCTCAAGGGCAGTTAACTAGGGAAGACAAGATGAGCTTTCTCTCAAGTCTTGTTAGGGAGGGGGAGAGGGGAGAAGAAAGAAAAAACATTAAAAAAAAATAATAAACCTTAGAGCAATGAGCACTATATTCAGAAGGTGAAGGGTCCACTTTCAAGGCCAAGGTAGAGGGAGGGGCTGGGGGCATGTCCTGTGAGGGCCAGAACATTCCAGAAGCAGGTTCTAGATTCAGAGGCAAATCCACACGTAGTTGGTTTTCCTGCAGGTCTGGTTTATTTGGATGTTTTTAAGGGTCCAGGACAGTGTTCAGAGGCACTGGTCCCTGTGAGAACACAAATCTCCCTGAACCCAGTCCTGTGGGGGCACGCACGGGAGTGACGGATGAGTCGCACAGCCAGTAGGCAGAGCAAGTGCTGAGCTGCTCTGCCTGTGCCCAGCAGGGGAATTCCAGGCCTCGTCACCCCTCTAGAGTTGGGCAGGTTGGAGTTAAAGTTGAGGTGCCCACAAGCCAGCATGCAGGATGGGGCTGTGTATCACCTCAGCCCTGGGCTCAGCCCAATCTTGTCAGGCCACCATTCCTGCTCAGGGCAGGCAGTTTCCTCCTGGACGGGACCCAGAATCAGGAGAGGAAGCTGCTTAGCTCCTGGGGCCACAGAGAGAGGCTGGCGGGCCCGGGGACACTCGAAGTCCACTGTGAAAAGACCTGGGTCCTTGGTCTTCTGGGTGGGGTGCTCCTCTCAAGGCAGCATTCCTGGCCCTGAATCCAGATGGAAGGGTCATCCATGCCCCAGTGCAGGGGCAGAGATAGGAGGTGCCCAGCCTGGTCCTGGCCCCAGGAAGCACAGGCTTGGGGGTTGTCCTGAATGTAAGCCTCCCTCGTGCCGCCCTGGGGCAGGGGGATCCACAGGGCTGGCAGAGCCGGTGAGCAGGCCTGGCAGGCAAGCTGGCCAGCCTGGGGCTCGGGGCACAGCGGCAGGAAACTGACCCTGACTTGGACGTGGGTCTGAGGCTCCTGTCTTATTGCAGCCACCCTGAGCAACTCTATCACAACTGCCTCTGCCGTTGGGAGCAGGCAGGGTGCTCAATGGAGCCACCCGGTCTCGGGAGGACACCAGCCTGGCCCCCAATAAGCTTGCTCAGCTGACTGCCCTGGACTGCCCTGTTTGGTCAGCCTGCTGGCCCGGAGCCCTTGGGCGAGATCTCCGAGGGGACAGGGAACCTCCTAGACCCCATTCCTCACCCCCATGGCGCCGGGAGACCCTACAGTGAAACTGGTCCTATTAGGAAGCACCTGGATCTGCTCCCAGCCCTGCCCCACTCTGCCCTGCCCTGGAGCCAGGCCCAGAGGCTGAGCCACTCAGGGTCACCCAGCCGGTGCTACTGGTGAGCTCATTGTTTGTTCAGGACGACCTCCAGGCTTCCCTTGGGGCTGGGCCTCAGCACCTTGATGTGCTTTCTCAGAAAGACATCCTCAGGGGGAGGGTCATGGCTGCTGTGGCCATGGAGTGCCACTGAGCCGCCCTGTCCCCAGTCCAGAGGGGAGCTTTACATGCCACCTGTGCATGCCACCTGGCCTGGGTGTCTTGGTGGCACAGAGGTGCAATGTGTTTAGATTTGAGGTAAGCAGGGACCTGCTCTGAGCCAACACGCAGGCACCTTTGGAGCAGCTGTCCTACAAGGGGACCTAAGGAAGCCTGTCCTCTGAGTTCTCACTTGGGGCACCTTAGCCTTCCAGCCCCTCCCTCCCTGAGAGTGAGTCAGAAACTCTGCATTTGGGATCAGGTGGTTGAAGGGAACAAGTTCCTTTATCATTTGGGGGACAAAGGGAGTCCCCAACACTATGACTTCATCCTGTGCCCACTGTAGATGCCAGAGGCCACCCTGCAACTCCACCTGTGCCAGCCATCCCAGGATCAAGCACCCTACCCTGTCCCTAAGATTTCAGGACGTCAGGAGCTCCATGGCCTCCATGGCACAGATGAGGGCGGGCCCAGGGTGGGCTGGAGGCTCCTGGGGCTGCAGCTGTGCCTTGTCTGAGCTGGGGTGAGGAAGGACCAGGCTGTGGGTTTGGGCCTTTTCTAGGAGGGCAGAGTCCCCAGCCTCCGCCTGGCCTTGGGATGCCAGGAATCCCCCAACTATTCCCAGACACAAGGACATTACCCCCAGGCAGTTGGCCTTCTGGGGATAGTGCCACTTACTTCCCTCTAAGTCCACACAGGAACTGGCCTGTCCCCTGGGGTTGGATGGCTCCTGGTAGGGCCACAGTGGGAGGAATCTGGGGCTCGACCAGGCTGGCAGTCTGCGTCTGCAGCATTTCCTGGGTCTGTCTCTCAGACACATCAGAGGCCAGCACTGAGGACAGCTGCGGGGGGGGGGGGGGGGGGGGGGGGCAGCCCTGTACATCAGCCAAAGGGTAGGAGGACCCCATGCCAGCCCTAGGATCAGGTGGACATTGTCCCACTGTGTCCCCATCTGCCTCTCACAAGGGAGGCATCAGCATGCTCCTGCCCCATCTCCCAGACGCCACCATCCTGAGTGCACCCAACCTGCACACCGCGTCCCCAAGGGACGCTCTGGCTGAATGCAGCGAGGTGCCCCAGCTGTCCCAGGGTGGGGCCTCCTTGCTTTCTAGCTGCCCTTCCAGGGTGCTGTGCAAGGCACCCCAGCGGCTTCGTTGAGAGGGCTGTCTCTCGCTGGTTCAGACAACAGCCAGCACCGGAACCTGGCACTGCACAGTCCCTGGGCATGATCAGCCTGGGGACAAAGGCTGGGGCACTTTCAAGGTGCATGCTGACCGGTGGCCAGCTCAGGGTCCTATCCCCACACACTCACTCCCCTCCTCAAGGCCAGTTCAAGGGGACACAAAGCTCTGGGATTCCACATCTCCTTCTGGTCCCTCGGCGCATCCTTAGGTGAGTGAAGGAAGCCCTCCCACCAGTGCCTTCTGGGACCCCCGTCTCTGGGGAAGCGCTGGGCTTCAGGAAGTGAGGTGGCGGCCAGGCTGAACAGATGGCCCATCACTCCCTCCCCTGCCCAGGCGACAGGAAGCCGAGGATGCTGGCAGCGTTTATTTGGAGTCAGGGAACTGGAGCAGGGGGCAAGGGCTGGGGCAGGGTCGGCTCTGTCAAGCAGGAAGCAGACACTCAGGGTGGATGGCTGGGATCTGGCAGATGATGGCTGAGGTCCCAGACATGGACGAGCTTTGGCGATGGCCTGGAGAGGTGCAGGGGCAGCACTGAGCACCCAGGGGCTGTTCCAGGCCTCCACAGACAGCAAGACAGGGAGCTCCTCCCAGGCCCTGGGACCTAAGGACAGATCCCAGGGAGCAGTAGCTAGGGGCCCTGAGAGGCAGCCCTGCTCCAGGGTGGCTGCTCAGGACCCAGCACCACGCCCCTGGTCCCCACCCTGCTCTCTGTGGCCAAAGGGCTCCAGGCTCAGGGTGTGTGAAAGAGCTCAACGGACCCGATGCCAGGGATGAGGGAGGCTGAGAAGATGGAAGCTGCTGTGCGGCCAGCTGGGCTCCCAGCCGGGGTGCAGATGGCCTCAAGGGCCTGGACCAGGCAAGCAAGTGTCTCCCCACTTTCCAGAGGAGGCGGCCCTGCCGACAGCCTGGCCTCAGGACTGAGAATACACACGCTGCTTTAAGGCACTAATTCCAGTGCAGCACGGCCAGGAGGCTGGTGCTTGTTTCAGTGGCTTAAACCACATTTCATCCTCCTAGAGTTCTGGAGGTCAGAGGTCCAGAATGGGCCTCCAAGCTGACGTAGGTAAGGCTGGCTCCTCCTGGCCTGGTCCCGCTGCGCCCCAAGCCCACTCATGCCTTGTGCCCTGTGTGACCCCTTCCTCACTGCACTGTGACCCCCGTCTGCCCCCACATCCCCCACGGTGGAGGACGTCCACGGAGGCAACAACATCTGAATCCACCATTTGCACAAAAGCCAACATATTAGTGGATGTGCCTGTGGCCAGGTGGACCCTACGGGAACCTTGCAGTCCCCTCGTGCACTGAGACCTGCCATGTACTCAGCCCATACGAGGCCCAGAGCCCTGGCACAGGCGTTTGAGGGGGACAGGAGGCAATTCTATCCACTCACTGCCCGAGCCCTGGTCTTCTCAGCTGGTGAGGTGCTCAGGAAGTAAACTGAGGCCAGGGGAGGGCTCTCCACCTGCGAGAGCAGGATCCGTCCTCCCCTGAGACCTGGAAGGAGATGGAGAGCGTGTGCTGGCCCAGCCAGGGGCCCTCTCCTAAGCCACCCCACCTCCAGGCAGCTTGCTGGGCAGAGGGCTGGCAGGCGCTGCCTGGACTGGGGCTCGGGCAGGGCTTCCTTCCTCCTCACCATTGTCCCTCCCTGCCCACAATGACCGCTCTTAACTCAACAGGAATGGAATCAAGACCCCGGAGGTCATGGACTCTGCAGCTTTCAAGTGCCCAGATGCAGGGGGCCTGTTGGCCTGGGGCCTGTAAGGACACGCTCATGTGCCACCTACCTCAGCGATGGTGGGGCATGCAGGAATCTGGAGAAGCTGAGAAAAAGTGGGGAAGAAAGCCATTGTGAGCAGAGCCCCGCGCCTGTGGCCCTGCCGGAAGTCAGGGCAACAGGAGCTGCGGGTCATTACCAGCATGAGGAGGGGCCATGATCCCCGCTTTGTCCAGGCCTTTACTCTCCACAAGCTCCTTGAACATCTTGACCGCCTCTGGGTTTTCTTCCCTGGTGTGGCCTGCAGGCAGGAGGGGGAGCGAGCACACCTCCCCCCAGGGGCCTCTGGCCACTCAGAGGACTCGAGTCTGCTGACCAGGGTCAGGTCCGGGGAGCCGTGATTTGCTAGAAGGGGCTTTGGAAGACCCTCATGGCCAGCCCAGGACCCCAGTGGATGCACCTTCTGGAGCCAAGGCCCCGGGTACTTCCCTCGTGTGAAGGCTCTACAGGAAAGGGGTCCCACCACCCCCAGCTGGACATGTTGTCCCCAGCAGAGGACAACACAGAATTCTCTGCACAGGCACATCCTGTGGCATGGCTGGCCACGGGAGGCAGCCTTGGACTTGATACCTGAGGGCACAAGGTAGGAGGAAGAGGAGCCTGCTCTTGGGGTTCCTTCCCCCAGAATCAGCCAGCCCCTCCTGAGCAGGACCTCATCTCCCAGCCTGGCCTATCAAAGCCTCTCCCAAACCCGAACCTGGAGCGTGATGATCCCCTTTGTGGCCTTTGGCTTCTCCAAAGCCCCTCGCTGCCTCCTCAGTGACCCCTGCAGGGAGTCTGCTCCTCGCACGAGCAGCCTGGAGCCAGTGTGCACCCTGTGCCCCACAGAGCTGTGCCACCCCACCGCCCACCTGCTGTGGACCAGCAAGAGTCGGGACAGTGGGGGCTGCCTCCTCAGCGCCTCCAGGACCCTGTGTGACTGGGGTGGGCCAGCCACATGAGTGACCCGTGTCCCACTCAGCCAGGCCAGGCAAGTACCTATCAGCATCATCATGTGCATGGTCTTGTCTTTGGTCTTTTTCTTGGTGTGCATGACGTAGTAGCCTTTCATTTTCATGGCCCAAATGTGGACCTCCTGCAGCTTCTCTGTGGGGAGAAGGGTGCTCTCTTGGGGGCCAGTGGTTGGGCGTTTTTATTAAGAGCTGGACAGGTAGAGATGGCAAGGACGGTATCGTCTCTGCAGCTCCTGCGAGGCAGGAGGCCAGCTGCTGACTGGTCACCACCCTACACTGGGGCTACTGGAGGTCTCTTGCCTGCCTGCCATGCTGGTTAGAAGGCAGCTGCCTGGACTCTGTGGGGCCCTGGACTCCCCACAGGGAAGGACACAGGGAGGAGAATGAACCTTGTAGGCACATGCCCAGCGGCCAGGGAAATGCTGGCCCGGATCCCATCAGCCAGGGATGGGGCCGCCATCTCCCAGCAGCAAGAGCTCAGCCTACAGGCAGGACAGGAGCTAGGAGGGGCAGGGCCATGGGTTATGGCAGGCACGGGTCTGCGCTGAGTGCCACTCACCGGCCATGAACTTGGTGGGGTCGTCTGTCTTCCACAGTGGTGTCTGAATCTCCTTACAGTTGCCAGAGGGTTGGCTGGAGCACAGAATGTGAGAGGTGAGCTCTGTGCCCTTTCCTGTTTCGCCTCCTCTTAGCTGAGGTCTCCCATGTAGGAAGAGGGCATGTGGTCCACCTGCCCCTGTCCTCTGCTGGCCCCGTCCACAGGTGCCCTTGCCCTTGGCCTTGGTGATGGCAGCACAGGACATTAGCTCACACACAGGTGTCTCTCCACCCACATGCTGGCCCACACCTGAGGCAGCCTGTGGCCCTCCCACATAGGCACCTCCTGCCTGGCCCAGGTGGGGTCAGTGGTCAGGCCAACAGGCCTGGACTGGGCCACCTCTTCGTACCACTCCTCAGCTCTGCTCCCAACATCTCAGGGAGCCCAGGGGTGCCCTGTGCCAGCAGCTCCCAGCAGCCTGGTGCCTCCTTGGGGTGCATATCTGCCCTGACTGGATGGCAGGGTGGAGCTGGCAGGGGCCAACTTTTACCAACCTCTAGTCCCCAGCTGGGCACGCTGGGGGCCCAGAGGCATTTGCAATCCACCTTGTTGCCTTGATGGCTCCCTGGACTCCAGGAAGCCCCTGGGCTTCCCTTTCTATCTCTCCATCTGTGCACCAAGCTGTATCCTGGGGACTGATTCCACAAAGCTTCATGGGCCTCCTTGGGGCTCCAAACCAGGGGCGGCCAGACCAGCTCCCAAGGAGGACGAGCGGAAGTGGGGGGCACCGTGAGTGGGGAAGAGCAGGAACCCAGGGCCCAGCCGCTCTTGGAGACGCTCAGTCTTGGGCGTCTCCAGGAAGCACTTAGTGCTCCTGATGCAGGTGAGGCTGCAGAGTCTCGTGAATCTTATGCCTCCTGGGTTCTGGCTGGGCCTGGTGTGAAGCGAGGAACACCCACCCCAGGGTGAGGTATGGCACCCAGTGGGAGGGCCCTGGCTGCAAGGCCCAGACCTCCCGCTGCCCATCTCCTCTCCACAGTGCCCACCCCCATCGGCAGGGATGGGCATCTCCGGGAGAAGTGGGCGTGCTCCAGAGTGGACAGGCCTGCTTCTGACCCAGACCACATGGGCTGCTCCGTGTGGGGCCTTGAACCCAGAACTCCACTCTCATGAGGTCCGTTTCTTTGCTCTCAAAACTGAGTGGTGCCCACCCAAGAGGGTCATGGAGGCAGGTGTGCCAGGCAGAGGGACACTTCCCCTGCGCCCTCACTAGTCCCTGCAGCTCTGTAGCTGTGTCTTCTGGTTCCAGCAGAGTGGAATCCTGCCCACTGTCTGGAAACTTCCAGCCCTCTCCTCAGGATCACCAGGAGTAGGAGGGGACTGGGTCCCAAGGGGCCATTTGTCAGCTAAAGGCTAAGACCACCCGTGAGGATGGGGCACAGCCAGAGACCCAACACACACATGGGTGCAAAGCTGCGCTGTGGGCTCAGGGCTTTACTTGAGGGTCACTGAACTACGGGAGCACAGGGGCTGCTGTGTCCATGCCATTTCTGGTCTATCCAAAGTCTAAAAGGGTAATATCACTGGTGCCCATGTGTGAGCATCCATCTGTGGATGGCTGGGTGGGTGGGTGGTTAGGTAGCTGGAAGGATGGAAGGATGGGGGATAGACGGTGGGTGGACTGGTGGTGAAGGAGGTGGGTGGAGGCCAGATGGAGGAAGGAGGAGGGAGGGTAGCAGGGTGGAGGGATATCCTGTGGAAGGAAGCCGCCACCCTCAGAACATGCTGTGAGGATGAGGAGCCGCAGGAGATCATGGTTTGTAACCCCAAAGACCCTGGAGTCTCCGAGGACCCCTAGCAATGAGAGGTGCAGAAACGAGGCTGCTGAATACCTCCCACCAGGAGGGCCTGTGGGGCAGGGGAACAGGAGGCAGGGGCCTGGCAGCCTTGTCTGTGAGGCTCTAATGGAAAGGGAAGCGCTGGCTGCCAGGAACTGCCAGGGCCAGCGCCCGTGCTGCAGCCTGGGGAAGGCAGCGGGTGCAGGACGGGAGACTTCCCAGCCCTCTGCCCAGCCGGGTTGGCCCGCCAGGCACCTACCTGAGTGTGACCTTGATCATCATGCTGTCTTTGGAGAGCTCCATCCAGAAGGGCGGCAGAGAATGAGTCATTTGCGGTGGCAGGGGGCTAGTCATCATAAGGTCAGGAATTATGGGGCTCCCCATCCAGCGTAGAATGTGCCACTCTCCTACCAGCTGTGGGGACGCCACAGTGAGCAGAGGGCAGGGACGAAGCCACACCTTCCCACCATGAGCAGCCAACTGTTACCCGGGCCGAACCTGGGAGGACGTGGATGTTCACTCAGGCCTCTGGTGCACAGGAGGAACCACCTGGGCCAGAGGCCACCCATGAGCCCCGGGCAGAGTGGCCCAGTCCCTGAGGACCAGGGAGGAGCAGAGGCTGCAGGGGAGGGGATGCAGGTGGGCAGAGAAGGGAGCTTGGGTCCCAGGTAGACCACAGTGCAGCCTGCAGCTGACCAGTTCCCAGAGAGGGTGAGGGGAAGTGGGGGGCACATGGTGGGGAAGAGCAGGAACCCAGGGCCCAGCAGTGGGGGCCCAGGTGCAGGGATGCTGGGTCCATGGCCTGAGTGTCTGGGATGTCCTGGTGACCAGGTCACATCAGCCCAACAGGAGGCTGTGACGTGCCCCAGGAGGCAAGAGGCTGGAGACAGGTGGCATCTGGACATTTGTAGACCTATATCCTGCCCTAACAATTCTGGGAGTTTTTGAAAGTCACAAAATCTTGACAAGAATGTGGATTTTATTATCACCCCAATGTGTTGTCCTGGGAAGATAAAAACTCAGAGACACGGCATTTCCAAAAGGTTTTTTCAAAGCCTGGCCTTAACAGAGACAGAGTGTGTCCCTGTGAGCCAAGGGCGTGACAGCACAAGCTTCACGGGGCCGGTCAGGCTCCGATGGACCTGGACCTCACCAAGCTGCCCGCTGCCCACATGAGTGTGCTTCCCTGGCCCTGCCTGGTGGCCTCGTCCCTAGTAAGGCACAGAGGGGCCCCTCAGCCGGCGTCCCCCTGGGGCTGGGTCAGTCCAGTCTGGCCTCTGGAGACTGGCCCCGGGAGGGCACGTGGTGTCACCTGGGCTCTGCCCCCCCGTCCTGGCCTCCCAGGGCACTCACCTCCTCAGGCTGGGCAGGAAGCAGCTCCATGGCATGCAGGACAGAGACCAAGGCGGTCAGCAGGAGCGGCTGCATGGTGGCGTGCTGTGCTGCTCTGGGCCCTCCTGCTGTGGCCACGGGGCTCTGGAGCCCATTTATCCCCCGCCCTGGGCTGGCTGGGAAATGGGGTTGTTTCCATCTCACTTGCTTTTCACAATGGCCACAGAATTTCACCATGAGGTGGGGCCACGCTGTCACTGCTGGAACGTGGTGACTGCCCCACAGCACGTCACATTTGCGCACCCTGGAGCCTATTTCCAGAAAGCGCCTCCTTGAGGGAGGGGTCATCCAGCCAGGGGGTAAAAACGCCCAGCAACAGGGTGTTCCTCGTGGGCCAGCCCCTCACTGGGGCCTTGCTGGCCGGTGGCCTCCTTGCTCCACTTCAGGGCCAAGTGTCTGTGGGAGACCCTGCCCCAGCTGGGGTAACAGGGCCACACTGCAGGGCCATGCCAACCTGGTCCTGACACACACAAAGGCCTCTGCCACAGTCGCTTTCCCCACTTGATCTCCAGCGGGGCCTGCAGCCAGCCTCTGCCTCCCTGGGAGTCCCTGCCTCTCGGCCTCCCTCTCCCCCAGCCTGCGCTCCCCTGTGCCCTTGTCCTGGAGGCTCTCAGGGCACCCCCTCGAATATTGAAAAGCTGGGACATCCTCCACCAGAATGGGCCTCGTCCACCTCATCCAAGCACCCTTGACTCCTCAAGGACTGTCACCCCCTGCATTTGGGGATGGAGGTCTGTTTGCTGGCTGCTCCTTCCTGTCCGTGGACTTCGGCACATCACTGAGGTGTCCCTAGTAGGGCCATAGCCCCTGGGACCTCCCAGTAGCCTTTGGCCCTCCCAAGACTTGCAGGTGCTGGCTCAGCCTCCTGCCTGAGGCTCAAGCTCCCGTCCCCCACACGAGGATCTTGTCACAATGCCACACTGCCATCCTTGACTCACCCTGATGCCCCCGAAGACCCCCAGAGTTGCACATGTCCACAGTCATCTCCCCACAGTCCTCCTCAAGACACAGCTTGCAAGCCCTCACTGGGTCGGGGTAGGGGTTCCCCCACGATCCTGAGTAGAACTGACCACTCTCTGTGGCTTGCATCACCTGGCACGCTGCCAGGAACCGCCCCTCCCCAGGGCCATAGCAGCCCGGCCACAGCCTCTCAGGCAGAGGCTTGGGTGCACCTGGTCCTCCTGGAACACGAGAGCCCAGGAAGCCAGGGAGGGGCCACCGCAGGGACATTCCCACCCCCACCACACCACCACCGTCCTGGAGCCTCTCCTCCACACTCTGATGAGCTCTGAGACTCCCCGCCTCCGCCCCAGGGCGCAGCTGCCGACCAAGACCACTGGCCTCAGCCACCGGCACCTCTCAGCCGCAGGGCTTTCCACCAGGCCAGCCCGCCAGTCTGCCCGCCAGGACGGGGCCGGTGCCTCTGCCCACCTACTTCCTGCTGCTCGGGCAGGCGGGCACGGTCCTGCCTCCAAGAGGGCTCCAGTTTCTTTCTTTGTTTCTTTTTTTTTTGGTACTGGAGATTGAACTCAGGGACACTCGACCACTGAGCCACATCCCCAGCCCTATTTTGTGTTTTATGTAGAGACAGGGTCTCACTGAGTTGCTTAGTGCCTTGCCGTTGCTGAGGCTGGCTTTGAACTCCCGATTCTCCTGTCTCAGCCTCCCAAAGTGCAGGGATTACAGACGTGCGCCACCACGCCCGGCTCTGTTTCTTTTCTAATGTGGCGCTGAGGTTGAGCCCGGGGCCTCCTCAGTGCTAGGCAGGTGTTCTGCTTCCTGAGCCCCCGCAGCTGGGCTCTGGTCCCTCACCAGCCACGTTCCCCCAGCCTGGCTTGACCCACTCTTTCTGTTATGTCACCAATAAACCCCATTTTGACCCATGGTTGTGTCACAGACACAACTGCTTTGGTGTTTTGGAAGCTGTCTGTAGGTGACACTGGTTGACAGATGCCTCTGCAGTAGCCACCCTGGGTGACGTCCAGGGGACCACTCAGACC
>PVHX01014827.1:0-48936 GCA_004024805.1 Geosciurus inauris
CCGAGCCCTAACTCCAACTTCCAGCTGACAGGAGTCGGGGTGAGTTGTGGTGGGGGTCTACTGTGTGACGGGTCCTGTCTCCACAAGCTCCCCAGGGAACCCCTTCCTCTTCTCAGCAGGTCCTTGAAACCCAAGTGCCATGTAGGGTCATCCCATCACTCAGGTACCCTCAGATGGACCCTTCAAAGTGGCACATCTGCCATAGGCTCTTCCCATCTGGCCACCTGGCCCTCTGGCACAGCAGGTCCTGTAGTCGAGGCCTCGGCCAAGGCCAGTTCTGCCGCCCATAACTCTTATGGTCTCCAGTCTGATCCTCCTCCTCTGGACACCTCTGCCTCCCTGCCTGCAGCAGCCAAGAGCTTTAAGAGGACAGGGCAGGGTAGCTCTGTGCGTCCACACCAGGCCCAGAGGAAGGCAGTAGGACAGTGGCCAGGAGCCGCCACTGAATCCTCCACCAGGAGAACCCAGGACAATAGCCACAGTAGTGGCCTGGGCACTACTGCCAGCGTGGGCTGGCCCTTCACAGGCCAAGATCCTGGCATGCACAGAGGGGGAACACAGTGGACCCTCTGCTCAGGAGGCAGGGCAAGGTGGGACTCAGCCCAGCCGAGCCGCGGGCACAGCGTGCACCTGTGTCTCCTGCCCTCAGGCCACGGCCGTGTCTGTACCCTTAGGGCTGCCATCCCCTCCAGGAGGAAAGGACCGTAGCAGCATGGTAGAAGGTGGGGAGTGGGGCTTACAGAAGATCCTTGTCACCCCCTGGGAGCAGCGGTAAAATCCTGAGACTGTATAGAGAGGTGAATGGTAGGGAAAGGACGCCAAGTGTCAGGCGGGGCTTGGGTCCTCAGAGATCGGCCCTGGTCACCAGGGCGACAAGCGACCACCCCACAGGGGAAGGACAGATCACAGAAGGGAGATGACGTGAGTGCCACGCGAGGGTCTGTGGCACACACAGAACTCGAGCTGCTTCATCATTATGCATGCTTCCCCGCAACCAGCCGCCTCACCACCCCTCGCCCCTCCAGCAGGCCTCCCTGACTTCACCTGAGGTCTGGGGGTGGCCTCTTCCTTTGCTCTCAGCAGCGCAGCTGGAGTTGCCACTTACCAGGCTGCACATGGCTCCCTGTCGGACACTATTCACACAAGACGGGGCCATACACTGCCAGCCTATCCCAGTAAGTATCCCTATCACTTACCACAGGGCAAGTGTTCAGTTGAAAAGCCCCCATCCAGGGACCCTGGGCACCTGCATTGTCCAGGCTCCCTTGCAGTCCCCCTTGGACAGGACCGAGTCTGCCTCTGCTCCCCTGCTGTCCACCAGCGCTCCACAGAGCTGCTAATGCCCGCAGTTTACTTTCCAACGTGCTTCATTTGGATTACAGGACACAACAGAGCCCTTTGATCTCAACAAGACACGCACTGCTTCATTCCACGGTTTGTGAAACAATTTTAGATTAATTATTTTTGACAACCTACAAACGTTTATAAACTTCTTCAAGAAGGCAAGGCACAGGTGTCGCCCCTGAGAAACAGAAGGGGCTTCCTTTGTGCCTGAGGCTCGGTTTCCCCCAGGAGAATTTCAAAGCCTTGATCTTCTAAGGCTATGATTTCCACAGAGATTCAGAATTAATCCGATTGTCCTCCCAGCCTCTGTGAGTTAAATTGCACTAAGCAGTCAGAAGCCTGTGGTTGGCCCTGGGGATCACCTCTCACCATGTGGGCCTGCCGGTCACATCAGGGCTGGCCCTCCTCCTAGAGGGGCCTGTGGGCTGTTTCAGTGTGTCTGCCCCAAAACTGTTTATGGTGATACACAAGCCATTAAAAAAAAAAAAAAAAAACCTGAGTTCTTCAACTTCAGCATTAAGGAAAATCACCCCAAATCACGGCTGTTTACAACATGTCTGAGCAACATGGGGACTTGAGGAAGCCCCAGCCGTCAGAAACTACCAAGTCAGAGCTACAGAAGGCCAGAAGGCCCAGGGCTCTGGCCACAGCAGGTAGGCCCAGGGTCCCTCTGAGGCCCACTCACATTTTAATACCCTTTTGATTATTTACCATCGTTAATTCAAGTATGTGCCCGGAGGGCAGGTGGGAACGCCAGAGTCAACCAGCCCCTCATCCCAGCTAATCCCTGGCCAACTGACTATATCCTTTCTTTATTAAAAAAGAAAGAATGAACAAGGCACTTTGAATCTTTTCTTGAAAATAAATTGGTGACTTGAGGAGAGGACGAGAGGACAGCTCCTTCCCTGGAGCCGAGCACTTCACTCCAACAGCCGTCCGGGAAGGGATCACTCCGCTCCCGACTCAGGCGTCCAGGGTGCAAACGAGGCTGTCAGGATTTTCCACATAAATCCATTCTGCGATTTCTAAACGAAAATTTCCTTTTCACCTTTCTGACCATAAGAAGAAACGTTTGCCAGTCACCGTTAGAACTGGTCATGAAAGCGGTTGCCAAAGCAGATGCATTGCTAAGCTGGTTTCTCTCTGGAAAAAAAAAACCAAGACAAACTTCAATTTTAAAATGTGACCAGCAGAGGTGGACACAATGGGAACTCCAGTTTCTCCCTCCGGGCAGGCCTGTTTTCATGGAGTGGCTGGGGTGAGTTCGTTTAGAAGGAAAGCAGCCCACTCCAACCAGCTCCAGCAGAGGCTTATGGAATCTCATGGAATCTCATGGAATCCAAGAGAACAAAATAACCAGGCTCTGGCAGGACAACAGGACACAGAAATCCCCTGGGAACTTGGTCAGCTCCACCTAGGCACCTGGGACCTTTCCTGCCAGGCCAGCACCCACTGAGAGAAGCAGGACATGGCACCCAAAGCCCCACTCCCACACACACCAAGCAATTTGGGGCCCACAGGGCACCTGTGACCCCTCATAGTCAGCCTTGCACCCAGACATGCAGGAAAGAAGTGCCTTCTGCCGAGGAAAAGGAGCCATCTGCGCAGGCTGTGTGCTGCGTGGCCCAATATCCCCACATGCTGGCCATGGCAAACCCACAGAGAGGCAGGAGCAGGGTCGCTGGGGAGAGGGAGGAAGCGATGATCAGGTGGGGCCCAGGGGCTTAGGGCAGTGGAACTGCTGGGCTAGACTGATCAGGGCTTTCACCACTGGGCTTCTATCCCAACCTGCAGATTTACACCAAGAGAAAACCCTCACGTGAACCGTGGGCTTCCGGTGGTGGTGATGTCGATGCGGTTCATCCATTCTAACGAGCCACCATCCCAGCACTGGGATGGCCGGGCATGGGTGGCAAGGGCAGCCAGGAAGCCTCCGCACTCTCTTCTCCATTTTGTTGTGCAACTAAAACTACCCTAAACATGAATTCTATTTTATCAAGAGATGAAAGACCACCGAAGAATGGTGTTAACTTAGCAAGGTCAACTGCAGAAGCTGCTGCCCTAGAGCTGCTGGAAAGGAGGATTGTTGCCCAGGTCTCCCAGCACCACTGGAGACTGACCGTATTGCCATCGGAGGCCAAGGGAGAGCAGAAGGGTGGCTGCACCCTCCGTTCATGCGAAGTTCTGCACCACTGAGGACAACCCCGCCAGCACACGCAGGAACTGAAGCCGTTGACACCGGCCGTTCCCTCCTCTTCTCTCCCCAGAGGTCAAGCTGCCTAAGGACTACAGCGCAGGCATGGTCCTCGCAGCTGCACGTCGCTTAGGAACACTGTAGCAGCTGGACAGGGCTCTTGAGCCAGGGAACAAGCATCGTGGAACACACAGCACACTATTGAGGGCCTCACGGTCCACCCTTCCCTCCGCACCTCTCCAAGGTGAGCTGAAGACGTGTCGACACTTTGGCTGTGACAGTGTCTCAGTGGTGACAGGTAAATAATTTTTGTCTTATTTTTTAGCTGAAGTCAACAGCACATGTAATCAGATGCATCAATCTGATTTCCACCAACTGTTGCCTCTTAGCTGCCAGGGCCACAGTCCTAGGGCCCAGGAGGGACGAAGGCACAGGCCTGGCAGGGAGCTGAGCTCCAGGGCTCTCTGGGGAGGAGATCGGGCTTCAGTCCTGGGGATTTCTGAGTGAACTGCAGAAAGCCCTGCATGGAGAGTGATAGGGTGACACAATGCTGAGTGACTCCTGACAAGCGACAGCATGGGACATTTGATTAGTGGCTCTCTCTGGCTCTCGAGTGGTTTGCCTCCAGTTGCTCCTGATCAGAGCGTGGTGAGCGTGCAGTCCAAGCTCCATGCCTGCAGATGGAAGATTAAGCAGAGTTCGTGCAGCCTGGCTGCCGGGCCCCGGCCACCCGGGTGAGAACGAGTTGAAGGGTGAATTCTTCCTGGATGTTTGAGCTGCACTCATTGAGCAGCTGCAGGAAAGCAAGATGAACCCAGGGCACTTTGATTCTTCATGAATCTGTGATTGTTCTTTGTCCTGCCTGTGTATCTTTAACCTGCAAACTGGCCTCTGCACGGGGCAAGCTCCAGGCCCCACGTGAATGCAGCAGAGAATCTGGAGGAGACAGGTGTTTGTTTCCCAGCCACTTACCCAGCCTGGTGTCATTTGGACAGGGCCGGCCAGCCGGGGGCATCTTTCCACCCTGAACATCACTGTGGCCATAGGCTCATTCAAGCTCAGGCTGGCGCTGTGTGGGCTGTGACGGCAGGCCTGCTCCCAGTCACACACACATGCTTGCTTGCCACCATCCGGGAGACAGAGCAGCAGCCAGGGTGCAGCCCTGCAGCTCAGGAATGCGCTGCTGTGTTTAGATCGTACTTCAGCCTCCATCACCATCCGCAGCAGTTCACACCAAGGCGAAACTTCCATGCCAGCATCTTACTGAGGCCTTTGCATGAACTCTCTCACCACCCTGCCCCATGGACCAGAGCAATGCCTACTCCAAGCCCTGCAGCCTGCATGCTTCTGTGCCAATTGTTAAGTCCAGGCTCAACTCCATGCCGGTGTCTGAGTACTGAGCTATGGCTACAGCAATCCAGAGAACAGGAGGTTTTCCACATAGATTAACGGGTGCACTGGAACACTGAGTTGCTCAGAACAAAACTCAATGGGTTTCAGAAAACAAAATGAGAGGAAGAGGACTTACGGCCTCATACGAACCGAAAAGTCCAGCATAGGTACCTGCCTCCCTGGGTGGCTCGGATCTCACGACATTTTGTCAGGGGGAGCCCAGGGCCGGCTACTTGCCAGCTTCACAGCCCTAGCAAGCAGGAAGTGAGCCTAGAGGTTGAACTTGTCCTGCCCCAGCCAGCTCTGTCCTCCCCTCCTGCCTCAGCAGACAGCCGGGAGCCCACAGGAGGGCCAAATCTCAGAAACTATAGGCAAGGGGCTGCCTTCCCACCTCACTCTTGCCCCACCCGCAGGCAGTCTTCGCCCCCCGCCCTGCTCTCACTCAGCCACACGTTCATTCAACTTAAATTGTCTGGGAACCCTTACATGAATCATGCCATACCCAAATACCACCCATACCATATTGCTTATTCATATTTTTCTTCAAATTATCTCACTTTTCAAGTGTATATTTAAATATGCAACATGCCATAAATAGTGAAAGGGAGGAACACTGTAAAATCCATGACTATTATTAAATCTGCCTGGATGCTGTGGCCTGTGGAAAACTCTGGACCTCAGTGCTGAGGTCTGAACCCCTCTAGGGCTCGCGCTCCTCCCCCAAGAGAGGGAAAAGCTGGGCTGGGGGTGTAGGTCAGCAGCAGAGCACTGCCTAGTATGTGTAAGGCCTGGGGTTTGATCCCCAGCACCACAGAGAGGGAAAAGCCAGCCTGGACCCTCAGCCCTCCTCCCGGAATGGACAAGAACGCTCCACAGAAAGCCCTTTCTCGTCCAGGAGAAAAGCTACGTGCTGCGCTCTGAAGCAAACCAATCAATACCTGTCTTGCACTTTATGTAACGCACAAATCTCAGAGCCCTTAATATGCACTTTAATGAATCCCTCCCCTCCAATCCAGCCAGGGTCGGCACAGCAGCTCAGTGAATTAAAGCGAAAGGTGGCAGGTCCCCTCTTGGGAGTTGGGGCTATTGTCTCCTGCAGCACCATCGCGATCCAGCCCGATTGTGGGAGAGCATGGTGAGGCACGGAGGATGGGCCGCCCCTCTTGTCAGAGGGAAATGGACAGCAAGAGCCTGAGGAATAGGTTTTCAAGAAAGAGAAAACAAGCCGCTGCATATCCATGCGACGGTGTCACGGGCAGCCATCCCAAAGAATAATGCGAGGCTGCTTCCACTGACACCAGAGCTACCGGCAGAGTGAGAGGGCAGAGCCGCTGGACGTCTTTATCACACCCAGTGATAGCTGTTCCCACGTTCAGATGCGTGTGCGAGCTTTATGTACAGTCACATGCCACCAAACATTGCAGTCAGCGACGGACCATATATATAACAATGGTCATATAAGATTATCATGGAATTGACAAATTCCTATCCCCTGGTGGCATCGTAGCCATCGGAACACTGTATCACAAAAGCGCTCCTCCCACGCCTGTGGTGACACTGGCGTAAATGCACCTGCCATGCTGGGGTCCTACCAAGGTCCCGCAGGTACAGTCACGCCCAGTACGTAGTGCTTCCTGAGACACACGACTCTGCTGAGGGGCTGCGTATCCAGCCCACCACGCTTTTCCTGTAATTTCAGTGCCTCCTGCTTTACACAGTCTGCTGTGCATGTTCTGCAGGCAACAGCCCCTGCAGCCCGTGCTTGCCTGGGGTCTGGACTGCAGTTTTGCAGTGTCGTTTTGTTCCACAAGGACCTAAGAGCAATAAGCCATTGTGGCGGGGGGACATGGGTATGGCATGCACACGCGCGTGCACATATACACACAGGTACCCGCATGCAGCCGGGGTGCGGGGCCTGCACCATCTACTCTGTGTACGTCGACTGTGGTACACGCACAGTGCTCATGCTACTGAGGACAGCTTTGCACATGTCACAGAACACAGCCCTGTCATTAGGTGACACACGTCTGTCTGTATCAGGTGGTACAGAGACATTTATTGGGCACTTGCCACATGCCTTAGTGCATTTCACCCTCAAAACTTGCTTGAGGCATGGCTGCCACTGGCCCCACTGGACATCAGTAAGAACTGGGACCTGGTGAAGTTAAGGAGGTTAGCAGACTCACAGCCACGGGGCCTAGACAGAGGGCGGCTGGGGGAGAGGGCTCCCCTTTCCCTTCGCTCCATGCTTCTGCCCCTTGACGCTCACTTTCCATTCAGTACATGCAAGTTTGTGCTAAGAACCACATCAGGCTCCAGTTGCAGGTATGGAGGAGAAAGCATGTTCTACCCTGTCTGTCCTCTGGAGTATAGGAAGAAAACCTGGACAAGATTGCATGGAGCAGCTACTCCAGGACTCCAAAGTCTCTGTACACAGCAGTCAGCAAATACAGAAGATCCAAATCTGAAGTGCCCTGAACTGCCGGTGGGCTGGGCATCCGTTCCCCCAGAGTCTCCCGAGCTGGGCTCCACACAGCCCGAGTCCTGCACGTGGACATCAGGACTCAGACCCAGACCTCGGGGAGGCTGAGGAATGGGAAGGGACTCCTGAAGCTTGAGGCCCTGCAGAAATCGCCTCCTCCCCAAGCAGCAATAGAGGCCGTGAGGGCCACACTTCTAAGGGCGGCCATGCTTCCTTTCCAGAGGGTGGAAGAGGCTGGTGTGAGTCCTGCTGCTCTTTGTCTTCTCTTCCTCCTGCCACTTGGACCACAGGGTGGGTGGGCATCGTCACAGAAGCCCATGTCAGAGTGGACCGCCATCCAGGGGGAAGATTGAAAACCAGAGCTTGAGCAACTGAGGACAACCAGCGGGACCCTGAGCAGGAGCATGGCAAGCAGCCAGGCAGGCGCTCTTCCTCGGTCTCCCTGGAGGCCGCACAGGGGAGGACCAGGTGGCTGTCCTGAGGCTGAGGCTTTCAGGAACTGACTGATCAGCCACTGGTTTGGAGTGTCGCCCTCAGGACAGTTCTGAGTAGCGCGTGCAGATGTGAGCAGAGGGTTTGACTCCGAGCCACAGCCTCACCTTGCTCCAAGTCAACATTCTCCATAAGATGTAAACAAGACGTGGAGTCCATAACACATCCAACACAATCTGTAAGGTCTCAGCCCACAAAGGATCCCCTGTGGGAAGGACAAGGACGGACACCAACGTCCAAAGGGCACAGACGTCAGAACCTTATGGCAAAGGCTTTAAAGCTGTTCTCACAAAAATGCTCTAAATAATTACAATCATGCTTAAAACAACTGAGAAAGGAAAAAATAGAACACACATAGAAAACCACATAGAAATTTTAGAGCTAGAGAATAAAATAACTAGAAAAAAATTCACTACATGGGTTCAACATCCAAATAGAGATGGCACAAGAAAAATTCAGTGAACTTGGACACAAATAAATAGAAATTATCCGGTCGGGACAACAAAGAGTAGAAACAAGGTTTTTGAATGACCAGAGCCTCAGAGGCCGTGGGACAGCAGCCAAAGTTCTGACACTCATGTCATTGAAACTGAAGTCTCAGAAAGAGGAAAAACAGCTCAAGGCTGTAAAATTGTGTGATGACATAATGGCTGAAAACTCGCCAGATTTGGCAAAATGTCTACACCTACACGTTTAAGAAGCTTAGCAAACTCCAAAGGGGATAAACAGCCCTAAAAAATCCACACCCACACTCTTTGAAATCAAGCTAATGAAAACAAAAATTGCTAGAAAAATCTTGAAGAGTCAGACAAGAACAATCTATAGTATTTAGCCTGCTGAGGAACTAAGGTCTGAATGAGGGCAGATCTCTCATCAGAAGACAGGGAGGTCAGAGGGAGTGGCAGGGGATTTTGAAGAGGCTGAAAGAATGGCTGGCCCAGAATCCTACATCCAGAGTTCAGGAGTAAAAGCAAAATACAGGTGTTCTCAGGTGAAGGGAAACTGGGAGAATGCAAATGCATTGCCCACAGATCCACACTTCAGGAAGTGCGAAGGGAAGTCTCCAAACAGAAAATGTGCAGAATCTGGAATGAAGCGAAAGCAGCAGAAGGGGGCTTCTCTGAGCAAATGCAGCAGACCCTTCCATTCTTGAGACCCAAGAATGCTTGATGTTGGAAAGTAATAATTATTCCCTCTGATGGGGTTTCCAAGCACATAGATGTAACATGTGACAGGTAGACCATAAAGGGGAGGGAGATGGGCCTATAAAATTTTCTGAATTCTAAACACATTGCTTGCTCAATAATGGCTTGGGAAAATTATTTATGAGCACGGTCAGTGGCAAGCACCTGTGTGTTGTCCCAAGCTCCATGCTGAGCCCTGGGGGGCTTTGATGGACAGAACTGGCTTGGTCTGTGGTGGCTCTATGAATTATCTGTGAGTGGACACGCAGCGCTACCTGGGAACAAAGGAAAGTATCCCCTGATGCAGTCCCTGGAGCTTGGGGAAGTTTTGCTTCCCCTGAAAGCAAACTAGGAGAGCCCTGAAGGTCATGAATGAGGCACAAGATCTATTCTATCAATATTCTTTCAATCATTTTTGTTTGTTTGTTTTGCAAATTGCATTTAATTTTGCAGATTATTGGTTAGAAAGCTTCCCCATCTCACACAGAGATTGATTGATGAGCAGAATCCACAGATACATCAGGGACACAGAGAGAGGAAGAAAATCGCACCGGGTACCATTTATTGCTCTCTTAAACAAGCGTCGCTGGTGAGCAGGGTCTGATCCACTGGAGCCAGGGGACCAAAGTGTTCCACTCACAGCCTCCACCTCTCCCCTCGGGAATTTTCTCCTCACTGAGCTGGTAGCAGCAATAAATGATCTGATTTGTGATCAGTCCCTTTGCTCTTGGGACTATAAATGCAGCCATGGTATATGATACAAAGGGCTGGGCTGTTCTCAGCCTCCCAAGCAAGCAGCTACCCAAAGCTGTAATTTCACTTTATCTCTCTCCCATTAAAAGGCAATTGAAAGTGAACCGAGGAGAATGAAACCTGCCTCAACTTCTGGAACCTTTGAGCAGTGCTTGCTGAAGGGCAGCTGGTGGACCACAGTCACCTGGGACTCCAGGAAAGGAAGAAAGGAAACTATCTGCAGAACAGCAACTTCGTAATAAAAGTAACAACAGTAATAATAATTGTAACAACAGCAACTGCTGTTTATGGAGCATTTGTGAGCACCAGACTATGTTAAGGGACACAGACCCATGGCTTTGTTGCTCCCATGAGACCAATTTGCAGTAAAAGACTCTTGGTGAGGTCCAGGGAGGTGTCAGCTTATCAGCCGGGGAGGCAGGAGTTGGTTCTGCCAGGCTCCAAATCCTGGCTCAAAACTACACGGTGCCCCCACCTCCAGAACCTGGAGTCAGCAGAGCTCCGCCTTCGGATGTGCATTTAAAAACCACCCAAGCATTCGGCAGCCAGTCAGCAGCAGGACCAAGAAGAACGCCAGCCTGTTTTCCTCTGTGCCACGTCGCGCTGGCCCAGGCTCCAGGGTCTCCTGCTCAAATCCTGCCAAGGCAGGACCTAAGGAGTCTTCCCCAGAGTGACCGCCAAACAGGTGATGCCCACACTGGGATTTCAGAGGCCCTGGAGCAGCCTGCTGCGGACACACGGGGCTTGGGAGCATTTGACCTTTGGACTGGACAGGGAGCACTGGTACCTTTGATTGAGCCATGGAAAATTTCAGCAGAACAGTCAGCGTGTGCAGACCCTGATAAAGTCATGCGGCATCAGAAGCTGAGGAGATGTTTCTAAAGTCAGTGAAAATGCCCCCAAATAGCTGGACAATGGAGAGCGGAGACTCTGTTGCCAGCGTTCACACACCGAAGCCCCAACTTGCCGCGCTGGGACCACTGTCATTATTCCTGTGTGAGATTGAATTTTCTAATCTGTGAACGGAGGGTGAGGACAGTACTGATGCACTTTGGTTGTCATGAGATAAATAAAAATCGTCCACAAAACACTTCACACAGTGAGTGGAAATTAATAATCGTCTGGTAAACAATAGGGACGCACAAGCACCTGCGACTAGTAGGAGCCCTGCCTCTCATCAAGAGGTGGCACCTCCTCTTTGTTCTAAGCTTGGTTTTTGTTCCACCTGTGCTGCTGGTCAAGTCTGGTTACCCTTTTTTGCAACTTTTCCTCATTCTGCAAACCCCAGGTGGTGGCACATACACCCTGATGGTCACGTCCCTAAGGAAAGCAACCCTAAATGAATCAGTTCATTGTAAGATGTGCACAGATAAGGACATCTAGGTCCTGAACCATTTCAGTCTCAAGGCAGGGTCTGAGCAGAGCTAAGGGGGAGACCGGTGAGCACCCTCACATCTGAATTGTGGGGACTGCAGAGGCCTCCCACACTATGGGCAAAGGACACTTGATTGGACAGAAGGTCCTCCTCTCTCATCTTACGGGGGAGGATGTTAAGGTCCCGCAGATGAAAGTGGCTCAGCTGCCCAAGATCAGTCAACACACTAGTGAAGAAGTGGACACTGGACCAATTTCCCCTGATGCCATCTTGTGCCCTTCCTACCTCATCCTTTCACTCGAGTGATGCCCACTTGGTGTCAGGGAGAGAGCTGTCAAGACTCTGTGGCAAGTGATAAAATACAACTCAAATGGACTTTCATTTAAAAGAGGAAGTTATGGGCTTGCATTTCAGCAAAGTCTAGGGGGGAGACAGTCCTTAGGATTGGCTAGCTTGGAGGGGGCTGCTCAGCAGGAGCTGCTTGTCCCCCTTGTCACAACATGTAGGCGGCAAGAGGGAATCGGCTTCCCTTAATTGAAGCAGAAGACTCGGAACCCAGCCTCACTGCTCCTGATTGGCTGCTGATGTGCCCTGCCCTAAGTCAATCACAACTGCTGAGAAGACAGTATGGCTCTTGGACTGACAGGCCTGGGTCACACTCACCACATGGACGGTCAACCAGTCCGGGTCTCCTTTGGCTTCTGGACTGGTCGGCTGGAGGCGGGTGGACGCGGCTAACCAGCGGCTTCACTGAGCCCTTGGCCTCTCTGCTGTTCTCCGGCCTCTTGTGTGACGCAGACATGGGGCAAAAGAGCCAGAGGAGGCGCTGCCTGGACCCCCAAGCCAGGGCCGTGTTCCTGGGGCCTGCGAGCACCTCCTGCACCGTGTCGGGATGCGCTGGCTGGAGTCAGGAACAAGAGAGAGGCCACTGTCCAGTGGGAGCTGGGGACAACAGCCAGTGCTGGAGACAAGCCCTCAAGGCCAAGCCAAGAGGAGCACAGCACCGGCTCCCGCCCTTCTTCCTTCTTCCTCTTGCTTCCTCCAATCTTTGCATCCCAATGGCTGCAACCAGTTGCAAGGGAGGGTGGCAAGTGTAGTTCCTGTACCCAGTATGAGCAGGGAAGGAGGAACACAGGACCTGAGAGCAGGCCAGCCAGTCCTGGTAGAGTGGCTGGGCTCCTCGCCACCAGGGGTCTAGTCTTGGTAAACAGAGACCAGAAGCACCGAGTGTGGCTCCTGTACATCGCAGAGACGGAGCGTGCCTCGGAAGGCACTGGAGCACGCACAAAGCTTGTGCCCAAGATACAGTCAAGAGCTTTTGTCCCTTTGAACAACCAGTATCTGCAACACTGGCAGGATTTCTCTAGAATACAGACCTTTTGGGAAAGGTGTTTCTAAAGCACCTCTTGGGCAGGAAGAGGCTTCACCACATCCCAGATGCACACAGCCAGGCTTTCCTCTCCTCTAGTGACCCTGTGCTTGTCCCCTTTAGGATTCCACAGCTCCCCGATCTCCTTGATGAGATGATTGAAAGAATGGCATCAAAGAGGTTTTCAGTTGCAGTAATACGTCTTGTTGATGGAATGGCGTGTGCTCTATTAATAGCACCCTACCCCCAGCATGGGGAGGCCCCAGTGCCAAGGACCCTACCTGCCAGGCGTTGTGGGATCCACCTGCTAGCCCAGGTCACGTAGGAGCCCCTGGAGCCTCCCACAAGGCAGGCATGGCCGGAAGGTAAAAGACTTTTTGACCACAAGGGGGCGACTGTGATGTTTTCCTCATTAGATAAGGAAGTGACGTCCTGGCTGGCCAAAGCCACATCCGCATCTCAGGAGAATAACCGAGAATCAACAGTACGATTCTTATCAGGGACAGACTTGCCCCTCAGGCACCTGGCCTTCACCAATTTGGCCCTGAGAATTCCCATGTATGCTCCCCGGGCTTCACCGCTGCCCTTCAGCTCCTTGCAAGCCCCCACCCCTGTCCTCAGGGGCAGCGTAATGTCCCCTCCTCAGAGACACCTGCCTGGCCCGCCGCTGACTATGCTGCTCAGCAATCTGCTACACTCAATAGCGTGGATGGTGGCTCCTCCAAGGTTGGAATTGTTTCTTTTACCTCTCTGAAAAACTAAGCCAGGAATGTTGAGGGCATGAGGCTTGTGAGCGACAGTGCCCACAGGGGCCCAGGCAGGAGACATCCCCCATGCCACCTGCCAGCCCAGACCTAGGCTGCCTTCACACCACAGAGATGCCTCGGGTGCCTGCTCCGTGCTCACCAAGGCCCCGGCTACTCATGGCCAGCACCGGGCCTAAGCCCTCACTGGGCTTCCTTTCTGGGACACAGCTGGGGTGGTCAGTGTCCTGCAAACAAGTGTGGGCCACAGGCACAGGTACACCAGGGATGGGTGTGGCGTGTTATCTCAGGAATGGTGACAGGGACATCCTCTGGTGAGTGACGTTCAAGCTGAGAGCTATGGAAATGAAGGGCGGCCCTGACAACCTGGGGCAAGACTTCCCAGTCACAGGGAGCAACATGTGCCAAGGCCCTGAGTCAGGACCCAGAGCAGGCTACAGGGCTGCAGGAGGAGCTAGGGAGAGGTCGGAGACTGGCAGGGGCCAAGGCAGGCGAGGACTCTGCTCACTCTGAGGCAGGAAGCCTGTGGAGCTTAGGGGCAGGGGAGCATGACTTTAAGGGCATGGTCCTGCCTTGTGTGGGGCAAATGGAATGGAGGGCAACCCCAGGGAGCACCAGGTTGGTCTCAGCCTCGTTGTGTCAGGAATCAGCCTCCAGCACACGATTCTTAATGCGCCTGGCCCCAAACCCCATAGGTGGTGGACAATGAACTGATTTCCAGCCCTCATGTGTCTGCCCCTGATGCCCCACATCTTCCCAGGGCCCAGTCACTGTGGCACCCACACGTCCACCCAGGGTAGATGGAGAGAGCCTCACCAGGCCATCCCAGGGTCTGTGGCTGCACTCCTGCTCTCCTGGGCCCTGAGCCCCGCTTGCCCAAGCACACTCATGCGAGAACAGGGAATCTAGCCTCGGCAACATGGCTACCCAGCTGCCCATCTCCGCCGCCGTATGCCTTGCTCCGTCCCAGCAGCCCAGAACACAGGATTGAGGGTCACCACCCGGAGATGGCCCAGAGAATAGACCTGGCCATCCACAGAGGGACCCTGGCCTCTCGGGCTGGCTCAAGTCTCAACTCCAGCGCATCTTCATCCAGACAAACTGGGCATTTTAGGAGCCAGCATTGACCTTGGCTTCCTCCTCTGTAACAGGGGTACAAGAACTCCTGTGGCATGGGCACTGTGCCAGGTGGTTAGTGCAGGTCTTGTGGGTGCCTGGCAAAGGTGCTGTCTCGGGAAGCAGAGCTGACATAGGAAGACAGCTCCTCCGGGGCCATCTACTACAGTGGTCTTGGAGGCCAGGTGTGCCTTGGTCTATTTATCTTCATCCCAGAAGCTCCTAGACTCAACCAAGGAGTGTCACTGGAGAACTTGCTGGGGCCCTGCAGGAACTGCATCCCAGAAGTCCCCGTGGACAGCAGCTGGCCACGTCGCTCAAAACTGATCCCTTCTTATGACTCAAAACAAGCTCATTTTCCTTTGGTTGGGGATGTTGTGAAATGCATTATTACCACCCCAGGATCCAATTGCATATCTAAGTTCATGTTCTAATTACATTTTCTGCTCTGCCCACTGCTATCAATTGCTATTAATTATCGAATGCAGCTCCCCTGTGAAGCCACTCTCATCTGGTCCCCTCCTCCCCTGCCTCAACACCCCCAGCGTGCGCACGCACACACACACACACACACACACACACACACACTGTTATTTTCTCTTGCTTTGTTGGCGGTAACCTCCAGTCTCCCTAGGGAGGAGAGGCCATCAAGGAAAAGCACCACGCAGGCCTCCCCTTGGACACAGGAGGCATGGCCCCAGTAGGAAGGGAGGGCATGGCGGAGCAGCTTCTTAATAGTTCAGCAGACACAGGCAAGTGGCGAGACGACCTGCAGAACCCCAGTGTGCTGTCCTGCAGCTCCCTGCTGGATGGCCTCTCACAGCTGCCCCATCACTTAGCCATCAGCCTGCCCTGCTCTGAAAAGGCTGTGACTGCTGGCCTGGTGAGCCAAAGGCTGTGGGCAAGATCCCAGACACACACATCCAGGTGTGCTGGCCAATGTGTCCCTGAGCCCTGAAGCCAGACTTTAAAAATGGAACCTAGCCAGCTGTGTGGTGCACACCTGTCCCAGCCACTCAGGAAACTGAGGTGAGAGGGAACCCCACGTCCGGACCTACAGAAAGGTGGAGAACGTCAGATACTGTCTTCCACACTTTCCTGTCCCATCTGGGAGGTGCACCAAGCTCCAAGGACAGCCCCTCTCAGCGCTCACAATGCAGAGCACACCCACTGTGCCCAGGGTCCAGCACCCACCCTCCTTCCACCAGCCCATCTTGGGTGCCCAGCACCCAGGATACACACAGCCAGAAATGTTTGTGAGACCCAGACAGGGCTTGCGAGGCCAGGAAGGAAGATGCACCATGTCTTCTATTTGTTTAGATAACATTTAATCTGCAAATAGCACCCCACCTGTCCAAGGGACAGCAAGAAAGTCCTACTTCAGGTGTTATTGCTTCTTCACCCCGTACTGGTGTCCTTAAGGAGGACTGGTGTCCTTAAGGAGGTGGACTCAGGCTCACCAGCCAGAGAGGTGTGACCATAGGCAGCACCTCAGCCCGAGAGTGTGGCTCTCCACAGTGGGTCCTCGGCCCTGTCATTGGCTCCACGGAAGGGCTCAGGGCACCCTCGTAGCTGTGCACTCCAGTGCTGAACACCCCGGAAGACCTTCTGGCTGTCCTCCAGCCAAAGGAAACAGAGCCCCCTGCCTAGCCATCCTGAGCAGCCACCATGGAGTGACCATGTGTCTCACACAGACACACCTCACCACCCGTCCTGTTAGAGGGATGCCCACTAACCTTGGGTGCTTCAGCTTCCCTCTGCTGAAGTGTCCTCCAGGCTTGAAGGTGCCTGTCCTCATTCACTTTTGCAGGGAAGTCAGCAGAACCTCCCTTTTCTAAACATGCAGGGCAAGGACTGCAGAGAAAAGCTAAAGTATCCACAACCCTGAAGCTCTGTCCCCCTCCCTCCCCACAAGAATTAAAAGAGGTTGATTATTAAGAAGTACAAGTGCTCCCCTCTGCACTGTGACTCCCAAACTTCATTTCACCATGGTGACTGACATCAATAATGCCAGACAGGACAATCAAGTTTGCATAATGCAACGGTTCCCAAGGGTCCCTCTGCACAAACGTCCCTCCTAGCAGGAGTACAGGGAACATAAACTGCAGATTACAGAGAAGCCCTTCAACAGCAGAGTACGAGAGTCCCTCATCCAAGTCCCAGTGTGTGAGGTTCAGGACTGACCATGGTCTGACAAGCTGACTTCTGATCCCAGCTTAACCTCTCACTGGCATGGCACGGGGAGGGGATCATGGACAGCTCACTTTCTCCTGTTTCAAAGTGAAGATAACCCGAAGTGTCCTCGATGCCAGATGCCCTGCATCCACCCTCTCTAAGGGCAAGCAGGTAAGGCACACCCTAAGGACACAGATACTGTAAAAATCTGTGCAGTAGTTTTTTCGGAGGGCTTGGGAGAAACTTCAAGAAAAGACTTGTGAAGACACTCTGAACTAACCGGGCACTGCCCAGGCTGGAGGAGAAGCGGCAGATACTAGGAGGATGTTCAAAGATGCCTTTGCCACAGGGCCTGATACCTGCCCAAGCCCCGCATGGCTCAGCCCAGTGTGGCACTGCTTGTGAAGAGGCACACTCCAGCGTGGGAGGTCACTGGAAACGAGTGGCTCTTTCCTTACTTCTCTTCACAACCAGAACGGGAATCTCATTGCTGACCCACAGCCTCACTTCTCCAAATTCTCTTCTCTCTGCAGTTACCTCCTGCCTCCAGATGTCTCTCCTGACCCCACACGAGTCTCCTGGTTCTCTAGGAAGCTCTGTCCTCTTCTCCCCCGACTCTGCCCAGCCAGCGGCATCTCCACCTTCCCTCCTATGTCACCTGCCTCCAGACTCTCCATGGCTAAGGGAGACTTGGACCTCATCCCAGCCTTCCACAACCCCTTGGTTATCCCTCCCGTGGGTCCTGGCTCCTCCACTCTGCCCCGAATCTTGGTGGGGAATAATGTGGGCCTGTGGAAACGAGGCCATCCTTCATTGGAGGGCCCAGCGAGAGGGAGTTGGGAAGGCTTAGCCGTCCACCGCACAGGGCTCACAGGCACAGGGCTCACAGGCCCTCCTGCTTGTGCTTCCACAGAGATTTCATTGACAAAGAAGTCTCCTACCCAACACCCATGTGCTGCCTGCCCACCTGCAAGGCATCCTCCTGCTCCACCTTTCCTAGTTTTATTAAGTTTTTCCAGAGGAGGAAACTTGGGCTCAAGTCAGTGAAGTGATGGAGCAAAAGCCACATAGCAAGTAGAGGACAGAACTGGCCCTGGGCAGCATGATCTCTGACCCCAGGTTCACAAATGCCAGCTCCCCCGCCTACTGATAGCCAGGGGCCGGGCACACACATGGTGAGCTGCGGCTATACAATTACTCCATGCTCTGGGCGAGCAGACCCAGGCTCAGGAAGGTACGGTTAACTGCCTGAGGTCTCACAGCCAAAACCCAGCTACTCTGGCCCTGGTCCAGTTGATTGTGAGCTCCTTGTGCTTAGCCATTCAGACGTCTGCCCCGTCCAAGCTACTTCCACCATGCAGGATCAAAACTACTAAGGATGGCCTCACTTCTCTCTTCTCTGCTTTGGCATGAAGCTCACTCTTGAAATATTAATCAAGACTACAAAATGTGTCCTGCAGCCTTCTCAGCTCCTCCTGCACCTACATGTCCAGAGGACAGTGGCCTCACAGCTCTCTGTGCAGCTGCCCAGGAAGCCACATCATCCCAAACCCCTTGGTCAGGGCTCACCGCCACAGCTGTCTGTCGGTGGAAGCTGTGAGCACCCATGACATCAGGTGAAGTTCAAGGGCAGGAGGATTCCCAATGTGCTTTTTTAAATTTATCTTTATGGTCTAAGATGCTTCCTCTAGTTCTTCGGGGACTTATTGCTAACTAGGGAAGAAAACCTAGCAAGGCTGATTTCCCCCAACCACATGGTTTGGCACAATTTAATGACTTGGCCTTTGGGGTAGAGGGACATGGGATATGATCCTTGCTCCTTCCTCGATACCTGCAGGGACACTGGCAGCTGCCTCACCATTGAGACTGAGTTGAATCCCTCTACAGAGTGGGGCCAAAGCTGGAAGCCAAGTGAGGCTGATGTGAACCTGGGGCGCCCGTCACCAGGAGCCAGCATGCCCAACAATGCAGGGAGGGACAGGAAGCCGAGTAGCTTTCAGTCACCAGCGTTCTTTATGTGCCACCACGCATGTGCTCGCAGCTCCCAATCTGGCACCTCAACACAAAGCCCAGACACCGGGCCTCTCAACTCCTCGCCCCTCTGCCCCTCCCTGCTCTCCAATCCCTATTGTGCTGAAACCACTCTGAAGTATCAAGACAGTCTTTTTTATTTCTTTCCAATCAAAAGGGGAGAAATCTAACCTTTTAAGACTGGGCGCCGTCTTGGAAGGTCACCTGGTGCACGCTCTTGACTTCAGAAAGGGCCACTTTTAACTGAACCAAATAGGAGCTTTTTCTACACATTTGCCTGAGAAGGACATTCCTTTCTCTTTTTTGGTTTAGGAAGAAGCTAATTTTATCACATCAGAGGAGATATTAAAAGGTCTGAGCAATCTGCAGTCAAATGTGCCAATTATGCCTTTGTGCTGCTTGCAGGTGACTGTATAATGAGGGCCACTTCCAGAGGCGCCGTCTGGGCTGAGTCCTCGCGCTCCTGCGGGGTCAGCCTTTCTTGTTCTTGATTTTGTACGTTGGGCGTGGGCATCTCCTGAGCAGACAGAGGCCTCGAGGCATGCCTAACAAATTGGGACCGATTAGTTAAATCCATCTAAAAATGATATTCTGGAAAAAAGTCAGACCATTTTAGCTTCCCGATCATAAGCTCCACACCTTTGTATCCTCCTGAACAGGTGAGTGCCAGCGACTGCAGCCACCAGGCCAGGCTTTCAAATAGTTTTATCTTGTTATCTGGATACCTTGAGAAAGGTAAATCAGTGAGAACAGGGTAATGTTGTGGAAGCTTCTAGCCAACAGAAGAGAAAGTCATCTGCTGAGGCCCGTCCTGCTTTGAAGGGAGCCAGGGCCTCGGTCCTCCCAGGAGAGGGAAAAGATGTAGCAGGACAGGGATGATAGAGGAGGAGAGTCTCTGCCAGCAGAGCCTCCTGCCCCAGCAATCCACTTCCAGAGAGAGTGATACAGGAAGCCCAGCTCAGAGGCACGGGCCTCTGCGGCCTCTGCGGCTAGCAGGTCCCTACAGCTGAGGCAGAGCCTGCGGCAGGGCTCACAGGGCTCATGTTCAGGTTGGGGGTGATCAAGGGTCAGAAGGCCCCACTCCCCACCTAAGTCCTTCTGCAGCCCTTGCTGAGCCACCCACCCTTCAACCACGCCGACAGGCAGGCCCTCCTCTGACCCCTGCTCTCCCAGGAGTCCCTCCCAGGGCAGGTTTTAATACCAGGTAGCGTCCCCAGGTGGCCTTGTCTAGAGGCACTTTCAGTTGGGAGAGGACACTGCTGGCATCAAAGGGCAGAGGCCAGGAATGCTGCTCAACCCCCGCAGTGTGCGGGACAGCCCTTGCTATAGCCGGGATCTGGATATCGCCCAGAGGCCCACCTGTTGAAGGCTTGGTCCCCAGCTGGTGGCACCATTGGAAGGTGGCAGAAACTAGGAGATGGGGCCTCATTGGAAGTAGCAGGTCACCAGGGGCGTGTGCCACCCCATAGGTCAGAGGGCAGTGATGGGAAGGCCAACTGTAGGTGAGCAGTTGCTGTGCTCGGACACAGTGTGCCCCCGGAGGCAGAGCTGTGGTGACTGCCTCATCTGCTCCAGCGTCCCATCCATCAAGACGTAATGGAATCCATGGACTGTGAAGGGGAGGCTGGGCAGGGTGGGGAGATGCACACAACCCAGGACTGCTCCCAGAGGTGCAATGGCCCGATTCAACACAGTCACCACCAGAAGGAGCAGGCAGAACTGATGGTCCTCGTCCCTGAGTCCAGGGCTGGGGAGGTGAAGGTGGCAGCTGGAACTAGCTTCCTCCCAGGCTCAGCCACCAGCTGTCCTTCCCTGCCATTGACAACCCAACTCCCTATCACCGGCCTCCTCGTGCAGGCGCGTGGGAGAGGCAGCAGAGAACATCACGCCCGTGTGGGGCTATGACCCAGGAACTTGCTACTATCTGGGCATCTTACCTTACATGTTCATAAGCATTGCTACACCACTCTGTAAGGAACTCCTTTGCCTTGGTGGAGGAAACTGGTGCTCCCATGCACCATGCCAGCTTCTCAGTGCCGTGACCCAGTCTCTACTCTACACCTTGCAGGACTGGGGCAGCACCCCCAACTGGACAGGTGCTGCCCTAGGATTAGACCAAGTTTCAGCCAGGGAACACACAGCATGGGCCAAGTTCAGTCAAGAGAAACAAAGTTGGACCTCTCTGTCCCTGACTGATACTAACAGCAATTAACATTATTTGGCCACTTACATGCAATGAACATCTTATGTGCTTTGAAAGCATCTGGCCCTTCTTAGACTAGAGTAAGTATTATTAGTATGCCCATTTTATAGCTGAGGAAACTGGCTAGGGGAAGCCAGCTGGCTTAACTGGGGTCACACTGAGAAGCTACCAACTGAACCCAGACAGCCTAAGACCTCAGGGCTCAGGAGACCTTGCTCGCCTCTTCCTTCAGCACGTACTCGGATACTGCCATCTGTGTACCACTGGGCTACGTGCTGGACAATGGACAGAAACAGGCACCGTCTCCTCCTGCAAGGCATAGACTCTGTGGGGCTGAAAGGACCCCCCTGTAAACGTCACAGGAACCAGTTTTAGGCAAAACCAAAAGTGAGAGGACAAAAGGCCCATGAGCAAGACCACTGAGATGGCCGTCCCCAGCGTGCATGTGGTCTGTTGCTCAGGTCCTGCCTCCCTGCTGGACAGGGAGCACCTACAGGGCATAGTGTGGCTCATCTACGGCACACAGTAGTCACCGTGCACATATTTGTTAAGTGAATGCATGCATGAAAGATGGTGGCACATAAGTCTAAACCCATCTTCTGACTTCTAGTAAAGGTTTTCTATTCCACACGTTAACAAATTAACAGAACCAATGAGCAAGATGCTCCTCACTCTGAGAAGGAGATGGTCCTGTACCAGGCATGTGCAGCAGTACCCCTCGTGTCTGCTCACTGGTCACTGGAAACACAACCCATCCCCAGATGCCACAACCAGAGTGTCCCCAGATATTGCAAACATCCCAGGGATGCAAAGCCACTCCTGGTCAAGAACCACTCACTGGTGGAGTCCTGGAATAGACTGTGGCCTCCCCTGGGCCAGGGACAGGCACATCCACCCATGTTGGCATAGAAACCTCCAGACACCATGAAGACAGGTCAACAGGAAAAGATGCAGATGAAGGCACAGCACCTCCACCCTTGGACAGGTGAGAGGAGTCGTGAGGGGTTGTGTGGGCCACAGGTGCCTGGAACAGGGGGAGCCACGTGTGTGGCTGGAACTCAGGCAGGGCAGGTGAGGCTGTGGGACTGAGGGTGGCCTAGGATCAGCACTGCAGCTTGAAGGAGCTGGCCAGCAACACTTGCAGGGCTCCAACCCCTCTCAGTGTACTGCTCCCCTATAGAAGGAAGATGGGAGCCAAGGGGTTCAACCCAAGGCCCCGGTTCACACCAAGGCAGGGTGCAGGGGCTATGGAGGGGCCGAGCCCTGAAGCCCAGGTGTCCTCCGTGGTGATGACGCCATCCAGCATTTATAGGACACCCGCCATATGCCAGGCGAGACCTGCCTGACTCAGCACCCCAAGAACTGGTGTTGATATCCAGCCCCACCTCCAGACTTTAGAGGATAAGCAGACCCCTGGTGTCTGCTCACTGGGAACCCAGGAGGCTGCGAAGGCCTCTCAGAGTCCTTAACTGAGAAACAGACAATAATTAATTAATAAGGGCTGCCAAGGAAGTGGGGGCACGAATCGCAGGCCCACGCCCTGGCCCTGAGCCTTAGACGGCCTTCCAGTACTTACAGCAGTCCTCTCGGCCTGGTGGACAAAGTCCAGGACCTTTGAGCCCCATTTCCCTTCACCTTCTCCCTCTCCCTCCACAGCAGAGACCTTGATTCTCATGGATGTCCTTCCCCCCTGTGTGTCTGATGGTCTATGTGGGTACGATATGGAGAGCCTGGCTCATAACGTCCTGCAGAGCCCAGCCTCCTGCTATTTCACCGTGTTTCAGGATGGACAGGTTCCTTTTCCCTTGCTTCTCACCCCACCATCTTAGGATTCTGAGAATCTTCCAGGTTGATATGGTCAGGGCTGATTCAATCATTTCAAAAGCCAGTGAGGAGTCAATTGCATAAGTCACCCGATCCCCACCCCTGCTGACAGCATTTAGTCCTCATCAAGTTGTTGACCAGCATGGACAACATCACAGTGGAAACTGGTAAACACCTCGCAGTTCATTTCTGAGAACTGCTCTGGGGTCCAGCTCTGGGAGTAGGGCCATGGAATTGTAGGGTGAAGATGTCTGGACCTCGGAGATGTTATCACATGACTCTCCAAAGTGACTGAAGCCATTTACAGTCCCAACCAGGGGTGGGCACGACTTCCTGCCTGCCAGAGCCTCGTTTTCTGGAAACTTCAAGGAACTGATTATCCATATACAGTAAGCAATTCTAGTACATTGAGAAACAAAGCCACTGTTCCTAGGGGACAATACAACCTGGGTGACAGGCTCAACAGAGATCCCTGTGGAAAGATGATTAGACAAGGTGCTTGCAAGGTGCTTGAATCCTGCCAGCAGATTGGCACTGTGATGGTGAGTACCTGGCTCACACAATCCAAGGGCTTCCAGTCCAGGGAAACTCAAAAATACTTCCTAAATATTAATAGGACAAAGGAGAGAGACATATACACTCAGTTCTTTTTTAATGACCATAAAGACGTTGAATAAAATTTAACATCCATTTCTGGTACTTGGAAATGATGGCAAACTCCTTTTAGGATATTTTGAAAATATATATATTTCAATCCAAAAGTTACCATCATAATTAATTGTAAAAACACAGGAAGCATTCCATTGCAAACAGAATTTAAGAGCGTTCTTTATGACAACTGCAAAACATAATTCTGAAAGTGCTGAGCAAAACAGTTAGTAATATAAAAGTGATCGTGAACACGGGGAGAGAGAAAAATCATAATCTGTGGATTGTGTGGTTGCACTCCTGGAAAAACCCAAATAACAGAAAAATATTAAAACAATAAATACAGAGATATGATCAGTTATAAATAACACACAACAAACAATGGCTTTCTCATACATAAATTATAACAAGTTAGAAAACACACAATTTGGAAAACATTTGATAGAAAGCCCTAAAACCCCTAGAAATAAATTTAACAATAGTGTGCAGGACACATAGGAAGCCAGAGATAAGTCTGCGTGAGGATATTGTTAAAGGTTTCAGCAGGGCTGAGGAAGTAGCCCAGTGGTAGAGCACTTGCCTAGCATGCACCCAAGTCCCTGGGTTTGATCCCAGTACTGCAAGAAAAGGTTTCAATAAATGGACATGCATGTCTTTCTTATTGGATGAAATGATTCAATTCAACCAAAAGGCTATACTTTTTTCTCTATCTAGTCTATAAATTTATATGATCCTAAGGTGGGATTTAAAATTCTAAAATTTATCTGGAAGAATAAACATCTTATCATAGTCAGGGAAACTCTTGAAAAGAATGTATTGAGGAACTTGTCTTGCCAGATATTAAAAATGTATTAGTCAGTGACAGTGCTATAAAGCAGTGTAGTTTGGCAAAGAAATCAAAAGATAGCTCAGAGGAAAAGAGACTCAGTGTAGGAACAGTCCCCAGGGTACAGGTTTTTTGTTTGGTCCCCAGTGGTCATTTCTACTCAGAATATGGAATGGGACATCTGAATAGCCATTTCTGAAGTATTAAACCAAGGCAAGTCCATTCCCACTGTAAAGTGAAGCTCTGAAAGAAGAAAGGTTTACATGAAAAGAAAAAAATTCCTAGAAGAAACTACCAGAGAATATTTGCATAATCATGAGGTGGGGTCGTGTGGCCATTCTAAACATCTGAGCACACCGGAACACACAGTAAGACACACGAATGTAACAACATAAGAATTTATGACCTCCACTTTAAACACTGTTAAAAAAGTGAAGAGATAACAATCCATAATTCTATCACAAAGGGCTAATATACAAAGAGCTCTTACAAATAATAATTCCATAGAAAATTGGCAAAGGATCTAAACAGACATTCCACAAAAGGAGAAATACAAGAGTCTAACAAGCACGTTCAAGCACATTATCAAGCAAATAAATGAAAAGGAAATACATTTCCACCTATCAAATGGGCTAAGAAATAAAGCATAGCTGCCACGAGAGCCAGCAAGCACTCAGGGAGCAGGTGTGTTCTTGCAAACTTGGAATGGAAGACAGCGCATCCCTTCCGGAAGGCAGTCTGCCTTACTGCGTGAAGCTGTGAAGTGCTCAGACCTTCGCACCCAACAGTCCTATTCCCAGAGTTTATTCTCCAGGCTTGTTTCAGAAGTGGAAAATGCACACCCATGAAAACCTCATTTCCACCGATTAAGAAAAGTGGGGGATGGGCTCAAATAAATGCTCCGCAGCTGCTAACCATGAGGACAGTAGGTGTTTATTAGCTAGTGATACCGCCTTTGTCCTGTAGGTGAGTGACAAGGCAGGCGCCGCCCACAGCAGGACACCACACATGCAGAGTCATGTCCGCACATCTTTCTCTAGCGCTCCTGAGCCATCAGGGCCTCCACACGCTGTGGGGCTCACGCGTCTCACTGAGGGCAAGACCTTGTCTGAAAGTGGACCCCATGGGCCTCTCCTGGTCATAGCCAGCTTCTGAAAGCACATTTGTCTTCCTGTTGACCGTGGGCCAACTCTCCCATGAGAAGCAAGCCCTGCAGCCCCCAGGCTTGCCCAGTCCAGCCCTGAGCTTCCAGAGTCCTCCATCGACCAGGCCCCGAGTGTGTGCTTGCTGAGTAACTCAGATGAATGCACATTTGGGGAAGCCAACCTTTCCCTGGACACTGGACAGATGGAAGCCCGTGGTATGGCGTGAGACGCTCCGTGGGAAGGCGGTTTGGGAAACATGGGATGGCGTCAACTCACAGGTGCTGTTTGCTGCGGAACCTCTCAGAGCCTTTAGTACACAGGTGCTCATGGGACTCTCCAAGCGTCCCGCTCTCTCGACTCCAGAAGTCCCCTCCTCCGGAGCATTGCTGCGGCGCCTGTCTCATAGAACCATGTGGGACGGAGCCAGGACAGAGCCGCATCCAGAGGAGCAATGGGGCTGAGACGTGCATCGCTACTTGTGCGCCACTTGAAATGCTTACGGTAAGCAGCACACGGCGTCCTTTTCAAGACAAAGGAACAAGCTTTGAAAACACTCTTGTTGTCTGAATCTCAAAACCAACTTTAAATTTCCCAAGATCATGAGTTCACTTGAGCTCTCATGGAAGAAGAAAGACCAGCTTGAACCAAATATGAACATGTGAAATGGCAGACCCGGAGCTCCCGCGTCCCCTGCCCCTTCTCCATCTTCTTGTTGGGGGCTTCAGGGGCTTCCTTCCCCTCGTCGAATCACAGTCTGTTGAAACCCTCAGCAGCTGTATTGTAAGAAGATGTAATAGACCCCCTGAAATACTAGCTGCCTTTTGGTCCACACAGATGGACCTACAATTAGCTGTAACACCTAATTATGCTGGAGTTCAGCCTCCGCTCTGCTAGGTCATGGTGTCCGTATCTTGCCCCTCCAGGTTCCTTATTTGCTAAGAAGTCCCAGTGGATTCATAAACACACTCGGGAGGTTCTGTGCTGGCGCCTTTTCCTCTGTGCGGCTGAACCATGCCCTCTGCCTGCCCAGAAGGGCTGCAGTGAAAGGGAGTAGCCCTCAGAACCACAGCCCAGGACAAACTGAACAGCAAGTCACTACAGCTGGGCACGCTGTGCACAGAGTGGTTGTGACAGTAATGTCTGGATTCCTTCAACAACATCAGGGAAAAGCAAAGATTATGTTTAGCTGTCCGGTGTGTTTTAAGGGATGTTGTTTTTATTCTGCACGATTAGGAAGTAATTAACAGCTTAAACTTGATGCCTTCACTCCAAGTTGATTCTGCCACTCTCGCCCAACCAGGGATGAGGAAGACGGTGGAACTCCTTCTCTCGTGAATTCCCGGGGTCCACCTCAAATTCTCAGGTTCAATGCAAACATGAGATCTTTCTGGTTTTCCATTGAAAAAGTGACATTTGAGCTGGCTCTTCCACGGGGCCCCACATTCCTCGGGAAACGTGAAATGAAAATGATCAAACGCTGGAAAAGGTGCCCAGTGACCTAATTGTTCAATGGCCTGTACTAAGATACAGTCATGGTTCTCCCAGAAACACACCTAGGAGAACCTTTCCCTGGAGAGCCAACCTTTCCCGAGCACACAGGATGCAGGTAGGATGAAGGGAGCACAGTTGGAACTTGTAGAAACACGTGGAATTGAAGGGTCAGTCTGTGACCGGATTAATCCACAGCAGGATCTCGTCTCCACTTGCTTCCTCCAATTCCTTCCCAAGCCTGTACTCTCCTCGTCTACAGGGTGGGGAGGCGATAGCACCAGCCCCCTGTGCTCTTCCTCCTGGAAGCCCACCAGACAATGCCCGGAGAGGCTCCCACCAAGCTGGGAGTATTAAGTGTCACCTGTGCTGTGACTTCGTGTTGGAGGAGTGCACACAGCATTTCCATCTAACAGATAACAGATCCAAAGGCTGTTGGAACCTGGGGAACAGTTCCAAAGGCTCAGCAAGCATGGCCATCTGCATTGGAGAGAAGAGTAGGATTGGGGAGGGACCCCCAGGGCCACCAGGGGGAAGGCAGGCTTATGCGTCAGTCCTGGATCAGGTGCTGGACATGTCCTGGTTTGCTCTAGAATTACTCACTGGGTATTGAATTTTTCTCTGGGTGTTGGTACACACTGTTTCCTATGTGTGAATGGTCCAGGTTTTAAAGGATTCCAAGTATGTAAAAAAGCAAAGCTCAGGGAGCTGAGGTGAGCTGGCCAAGGTCACAGAAAACTGGACATATAGGTAGACTTGGAGCCACTGCAACCAAAACACCTGACAACAGCTTAGAGGAGGGAAGATGTATTTTGGCTCATGGCCACAGAGGTCTCGTCCATGGTCGGTCAACTCCGTTGCTCTGGGCCTGTGACGAGGCAGAACATCATGGCAGAAAAGTGCAAGCAAGGAAAGCTGCTCCATTCATGGCAACCAGGAAGCAAAATGAGAGAGAGAGATAGACAAAGGGCCCAGGAGCAGATTCTGTCCCCAGGGCCACACTCCCAGTACCCTCCTTCCTCCAGCCATGTGCCCACCTGCCTGTGGTCACCAGCCAGGAGTCCATTCAGCTATTAATGGATTGGTCCAGCAAATGGATTAATCTGCTGATGGTGTCAGAGCCCTCATGATCCAATCATTGACTAAAAGCCCCACTTCTGAGCCTCGCTGCTCTGGGGACCATGCATTCCACCCTGAGCTTTTTAGGGGGACAGTTCCAGGTCCAAACAATAAAAAAGTCCATTCCTTCCTGTGCCACCAACGTGTCCATGGCTCCTGCTTCTGGAAGCAGCCACAGTCGCAGCGTCCTCTGTGTGTGATGCTGTGTCCCCACATAGGTCACAGGTGTACACCATGCACACGTGCCCATGCACACAGGCGTGCACGACATGCAGTGAAAGGAAATGGAGGTTTGTCCTGAGTCCCTGCTGTGCTCAGCAATATTAGTCTCCAGAAGCAAAGTTCCTCCCACCACTGGACCCTGCTGTGCAGCTCTTGTCCACCATCCCTCCCTGCTGCCTGCCCAGTATTCCACCCGCTTCTCTACAGCAAGCATGGCCTTGTGACCAGCTGGGGCAAGAGGGGACGTGTACTTACAGACTGGCCAGAGTCCACTGCGCCCAGTCCCTCTCCTTGGCAGGCCCACATCAAATCATGTTCTGTGCACGTATGAAGACGCTCGGGTGAAATCCACCATTCTACATAATGAATATGCACGAATAAAAAGAAATAAAATGAAATAAAACTGGCAGGTCACATACTGCAAGGTGTGGGGTGCACTACAAGGCACAGGACGTCGGCTGGTGTGTGGGAAGCGGAGGGAGTCTTGGGATCGAGAAATAACACTTTCTGAGAAAGATGAGCCCCTGAGGTCAGAGGAATATCTGCTGCTACCACTCATACACTCCAACCCAAACGCTAACCTGCTCTGCATCAGGCACTGTCCATGAAACATTTATCAGCCAAGTGGGACAGGAAAAATAAATAACTATATACTAAACAGCATGCTTCGGTCTATGTAGGTCATCGGCAGGATGATGTCACAGACAGAATAGGGGCAACTCCTTGTGTATTTCGGTCAAGGCAGGCCCCTCTGAAAAGGCCACCCAAAATCCCCAAACTGTGTCACCAGGTCTGGCTTAGCTATCCCAGCCCACGTTTCCATAGCACCCCAGGCCCGCCCACGCCCAGCCTCATTCCTTAGGCTTCAGTCAGGCAACCGAAGGGGAGAGGGTATGATTTTGGTTTCCCTCGACAGAGGACCAAGGGATTGAATGGCTCCTACTTAAGACTGAGCTATCCCAGCCCCGTGCCAAGCGCTGAGAGCCCTGAGTTAACCCCTCTGAAGCACAGACCTGGTCCCTCCATGGAGAAGGCTTGGGCCTGCCCGGAGGAGGCTTGCTGCCCCCGACTCACAGCACGCCCCTGCCGGGGCCTCCGCACATCCCTCTAGTTTTCCTCTGGGAGATGGCCGCTCCGGCCCGAGACACCCCCATCTCCACAGACCCATCGGCATCCAAGCAGTGGAAGAAATCAGAAAACCCACAGAAGGAAGGGAGTTCTCTATAAGACTAATGGACTCTGAGGACAGTCCCTCCCCACCCCACCCTGAGAGCTACTGGCACCTTAAAATTAATTTCCAATTGAAAGCAATCATTCAGCCTGTAGATAGCCCGACCAGGAGATGGCTGGTCAGGCGGCGTTTTCAGGCGCCTGGGTCAGCAAATCCCAAAGCATCTACTCAGCACTTTCAGATTCTTCCACTGAAGTCCAGCTCTCTCCTCCCAGCCCCTGGGGCCAGAGATCAGGGTGGCTCCCCCAGTACTGGCTGGTGGCAGGTCCGCTCCTGGCTCTGCCTGTGAACACCTAGTTAAGTAAATTAAATAAACCTACTTGGATTCATGTGTGGTCTGCAAGTTTTCCTCATCGCCCCGACCTACACATACAGCTCAAAATAAAATTTCTATTACGGAAAATGACTTAAGAGTTTTACATTTTTATCCTGCCCTGAGTGCCATGGGTTTAATTAACAGCATGGGCATGTGGCTCTCCCTGGCAGAGGGCAGCCACCAGACCTATGGGGGCTGACCAAGAGGCCTGAGAGGATTCTGCTGCCTTGATCCCGCCAGCACTGAAGTCGCATCTCAGAAGAGGACCCCAAAGTGAGTCTTCAGGCCCCCAGCATCTCTGGCAGAACACAGGGCTGCGGAAGCTGCCAGGCACAGCAGGCCGTCTGCAAGGCAAGCTGGACAGGCAGCTCTGCAGCGCCCACTCTGCACAGAACAGGCAGCAGAGAAATGCGGCTGCAGCGCGTGCCCAGACAGGCCTGGCAGTGGGTTGGCACGGCAGACCTATCAGGCCCTCTGGGCACTGCTTGAGTGCCAGCCTTGAGGAAAACCATCAACTGTGGCTCTAATTAACAACAAGCCCTGCTCATCCCAGGACTGGCACCACACAAGGTCCAGAGCTCTGCCCCTGTGCAGCCCACTGCGTGACCAGCCTCCTGCTGTGGCACGGTGGCAGAAGGCCCTCCCACTGCAACCCAAGGGTGAAGGCTGCTGTCTGACCACTAGCCAGGGAGCCCAGAGAGAGGCTTCCACCCGGTGCTCACTGAGTGGCGTTCTTTGGCCCGTGTGCTACTGTACTTGTAATGGCAAGAGGTGGCAGGATTTGTCACATTAACCTGTTCCTTCCCTGTTCTCCCCAGTTGTATGACAATGTCCCCTCCACCAACAGCTTAGGACCAGTGGAACACAGATACCCCTCAATGCTTGAGAATTCCCAATTCCTGGATGTGCCCCCAGTGGGATTCAGGTCAAGAGTGCCCCCTGCCCCTTGCCTGCCAGGAGCAACCACAGGTGCCCATGAAGGATTGAGCCCCAAGGACAGACAGGCAGAGAGGACAGAGGTGCTGCAAAATGCCCCTGGAGGAGTCGGCTCGGAGGAGAGCCAAGGTGACCCTGCCGCCCATCCTCTCCCGTGCTGGGTGGTCTCTGCTGGCACCTCCAGGCAGACCCCACATAGTGACATCTCAATTCACGTGGACTGGGGTAAATTGTGGCTAGGTGCTAAGGTGGACACTCAGATCATGGAAGTGTGGGTGGCCAAGCCATCAGCACTCAGTCCCGTATCTCAATGGTTGATTGGCAGCAACTGTGTGACAGGGACCTGCACCTGCCCAGCAGCACCTCCTGGCCTCCTCTTCCCTCCCCACCAAGGAAGATGCTACCTGTGCTCTTTCCACGCCCACCTGATGCCAAGACATGGAGCAGAAAACCAGATTGGGTCCTGAGGGCGGGTTCAGCCAGAGCCTCTGAGAAAGAGAAGAAAAGTGGAAAGGCTGGGGGTGAGGAAGGGAGGGCAAGGGAGACGCTGGGGACGAGTTTTAAGGTGTGCAGAGAAGCAGTGACTAGATCTTCTTGAAGCTCTTTCAGAAATTCTAGACACTATTCGAGTGACTTCGGTGCTGGGACTGTGCCTCTCCTCCAAAGCCACTGGTGTAACACGGGCCACAGACACGCAGGTGTGCTGGGAAGTTCATTTCCGTTGGCACAAATTTACTTTTTGGGAAGCAGCATTCACTTTTTAAAGGTCCCACATGTGCCACCAGAAAGGCTAGTGTCTCAAAAAGTGCCACAAACCAAGGCATCTGAGCAGCACCACAGGCCCATCCCAGGGTCCCTCATCTGTGCCCCACATCCGTGCCCCCAGCTGCCCACCTTTACAGTCCCTTGCTTTTTGGAGGGGTTACAGGTTCTTGAAGTGGACGGGTTTCACGTGGTCTTCTCCCCACAGCTGAGGGGAGCAGCCCAGAGTGGAGAGTCCTGCTGAGCCACCCTCTTGTCCTGGCTCGGCCTTAACTCACCTGCAAACCACGCAGACCTCTCAGCCTCCCGAGACCTCAGCTCCTTCCCTGCCAGACAGGATTGCTGTGAGGACATAAGGAGACACCTGTGGCTGGCTGCAGGGTCTGCAGCAAACAAGAGGTGGCAGGAGGCACACCTAGAGTGCCCTAGGCGTGTGGGACAGCAGGGGAGAGCACCCCGCCTGTCACCTCCAACTCAGGCAGGGCCCTGTCCCTCGGCCTCCTCAGTGGCCCTGCTCACTTTTGCCCTCACCTCTGCCTTGTGCCCAGGTGCATGGCTTCACTCCCCACAGCACGTCCTGGGCACCATCCTGGGCACCACTTGTTCCGAATCTGCTTCTCGGTGTCTGCTTTGAGGACACCTCGTGGAGAGATTAGAACCCACCTGGTAACGCTAAGCCCTCAGCAAAATCTAACTCAGAAGATACATGTGTGTGTGCATGCATGTGGATCTAGAGGGGAGCGTGTGTGTGCGTGTGCGTGTGTGTGCGTGTGTGTTGCTTCTTCCTGCTGTACAACACACTCCACAGATTGCTTTATAGATGTGGAAAGTCACTTCTCACAGTTCTAGGGGTGGAGTCCATGGTCAGGTCACGGCAGCTTCTGTGTGTGGCACCTGTCTCTGTGTCCTCCTGAGGGGAGGACCCTTGTCCTCACATGGCAGGAGATAAGGGAGCCAAAGGGTCTGCACGTCTCCTCCAGCTTTCGCATAAGGGCCAGTGCTGTCCATGATCATGACTCATCAACTCCCCAGGCCTTGCTACAAGGACGTCACACTGGGGTTAAGTTGCCATGTATGGGTTTGGGAAGGACACATTCAGACCACAGTGATGTGCATATGCTTTATATGTATTATGTCTACTGGTGTGTGCCTATACCCCCCACATGCATGTACATATTCCCGTGTCTCTGTAACACACATCTCAAGTATGTATGTGTCATGCATATACGTATATGTGTATACTGTACAGATGTAGGTGCCTCTGTGTGATGTGTTCATATGGGTACATGTTTGCACAGATGTGTATATTTGTGTGCACACATAGCTACATGTGTATACATGCATATGCATATGTATCTACACATACATCTACATGAGCCTATGTCTGCATTGTGCCTATCTATGTATGTAGATATGTGTGTGTGCAGATGTGTGTGCATCAGTGTATATATCTGTGTGTGTAGCTATTATGCACATATGTGGGTGTGGGCCTATGTATGTATACATGTATGTCTGCATGTGTGTAGAGGTATGCATATATGTGTGTATGCCTATATATTAATATGCATGCTTATCTACATGTACGTGCATGTGTCTGTGTATATCTGAATGTGTATGTGTACACATGTGTTTGTTTTTCTGTGAGTGCATATTTACATGTATGTGCATTGTCTGTGTATACCTGAGTGTGTATGTGTACACATGTGTTTGTTTTTCTGTGAGTGTATATTTACATGTGTGTGTCTGCAGCGGGGCTGAGATCCACTCAAGCAGGAAACAGGTGTTCTGTGACTAGGTCATTGAGGACCACTCAGTTACTGTGCACTGCCTCACGTCCAGGTACCCGGCTGCCCTCCCTTAGGGCTCCCCTACCTCTTCCATGCTCAGCCCCGCCCCCTTCAGGAGGACGGCAATGCTGCAAGAAGAGACCTCAGATCACAGTCCTGCAGCAGCTGCTCAGAGGCAGGGACAGGGCCTCGGAAGGAAATGAAATCCCCTCTCACTTAACAGCCTGATAAGGATTTGAACTTGAGTCTGTGAGGAATTGTCAGTTTAACTGTTTCCTCAGATGTGAGGAACATGTCCCGGCTTTCAAGCAGGCCCTCAGGAGGAGCCAGGGCCTAGGGCCAGGGCAGATGGAGCTTCTGCTCAGGCTCCATCTGCCCCAGCACCCCCGTGAAGGCCCAGGAGCCAGATGTGCACAGGAGCCCACACTTGCAGGGGAATCAATGTCGGGATCCTGCCCTGAAGAGGTTTCCAGCTGTCCTGGGCTACCAGATCTGCCTGGGAGGGGCCGCTGGAAGTAGAAGGTCTGCAAGATTCAGAAGCCAAGTCTTCAGTGGGAAATGGCTCATCTGGCCATCACAGAAATTTTACTTTCTTTCCCAAGAAGAATGCCTATCCCTGACCCTGCAGAAAGGTGACCAGGGCCCAGGCATCTGCACCCCTTCACCCCCTCTTGGGCATCCTGCTTGGCCAGATAGGCCTTCTGTCTAGGTCTCAAGCGTGAGCAGCTCGTCCCTCCTCCTATATGTGCCTGGCTGTCCCTCTGCCCATCTCCCCTGGCACCCAGGCCTTGGCCTTCCCTGACCGCTCTGTGCAGTGGTCAGAGCTCTGTGTGGCTTGCTTTCCTGCCCCTGGCACTGCTCCACTCCATCTCGCTTACCTCTACCCACTGTTCTCTTTCCTGCCAGAACTCGAGCTTCCAGGCAATGATCTGGACCTGTGTGTGCTGCTCATGGTGTGTCCTCAGGCTTGGGAGAGGCCCGGGCACAGACGCTCACTGAGTGAGAGCAGGGCGAGCCACGCCTTCTGGTTGCCCTGTGGGATCATTGTCAAGAACCCCCTATTTAATGACAGGGACATTTTCTTCTGCACGCCAGCAAGAAAGTTTCTCTGCAGTCAGGAACTCAGGGACCAACCACTAGCCCTCCGCCAGAACCATCGGGCAAACAAGGGTCCTACACCCACAGGGTGTGGACATGGGCTGGGCCCCATCCTACATCCGCAGGGAGCAGACCTGGGCTGGGCCCTGTGACAGCTATGCCAGCTCTGAGCTTGCTGAGAATCCTGCTTGCACAGAAGGACTTTCTTCCACAGTGGTCACCATAGAACAGGTGGATGCCCAGGATCTCAAAGGCAGCCTTCAGGCTGGGCAGGGCAAGAACCAGGCCCTGTTCCTGGCTTGCTTCTGCCATCTGCTGGCCACTGGTTAAAAAGCACCAAAGAAGGCCGGTTACCTCCTGTCTGGAAGTTCTTTTTCCTTGCAGGAGAATCTTTAAGAACACAGCTTCTCTGTTTCAGGGTCTGTCTGGCCAACCCAGCCCCGAACTCAGGCAACTGGAGCAGACCCTAGACACAGGTGGGTGGGGGGAGTCATCGATCATCTGGCCCCGAGTCTCAAGATTTTTCCTACAGTTTGCATATATTAACTCAAATAATAGTATTAAACCTGAGTTGGGGGGATTGTGATCTCTCTTCACAGATGAGAAAGTTCATGTAGAGAGGTTGAGTCAACTGTCCCAAGTCACACAGCTGTGGAGTTGTGGAGCTGAGATTTGAACCCAAGCAACAGGGCCGTTGAGGTCACACATGACCCACAGCCATGCAGATGGCCCAGGTGCCCCTCCATCCTCACCAGGGGCCCCACTGGGGAGAGAGGAGGAGACACCTGAAGCTAATCACTTGGAGGTCTGGAGAAGCCACTCTGCTCTTTGGAGCCTCCATCTTCCAGTCTGGGCAGTGTGAGCAGTGCGAGGCCATCAGATCGCATGGCCTCAAAGTTTCACCCAGGGTTCCTTGGGAAGATAGGGAGTGAGGGACCGTGGTTAGAGCATGGGCCTTGGGCCAGATAGATCTGAGGCAAATATCAGGCAGTCCGCCCACTGTGTGAGCACAGCCTCCAGGCCTTGGCCTCTCTTCGCACACATGTTGAAGATAAGTGCAAAGCCTTTAGCACTATTTCTGGCTCTGAGTAAGTGCTTAATAAAAGTTGCCTGTTGCTGCAGCCACATTACGGCTCTGAGAAGTCCTGCAGGAAGGAAACTGCTTCTCTTCTCAGCCCCGCCCAACCTGGCCGCCCCAGGGCCCTGCAGCCTTCTCACTCCTCAGGACCACTGCCCTCACCAGTCAGGCTCCCCCAGACCAGGCTCCAGCTTGGGGCTCCAGCACTGCTGCTCACCCACCAGCTGGATGGGCCACATTCCCTGCCCACAGTTCACATTGGATGCCTCAGGGCTCACTCGTCAGCTCCAAGCCCAGAGGCAATTAGGGGTGTGAGGCCTAGAAGGCTGTTTTAATAATGCCATCATTATTCTCAATTTTCAGCACCACACACACAAAAAAAAACATTTCCAATTCCTTTAAGGTGAAGAGTGGCTTTTACACCGCGCGGCGTTTACCACCAGCCATGCTGCTGTGCAATGGGCCTCAGGCTTGGCCTGGGCGTGGGCTACCTGCTTGGCTGCTCCTCCAGCTGAGCCCCTCCTCAAGCCTGGACATCGCAGGACAGGCACAGGGTCACTGCACTTCATGTCCCAGCTGGGCGGGGCAGTCCGTCTGGATTTCACAAGACGGGACGGCAACCCAGCCCTGCTGATGATCAGGCAGGACGTGAACCGGAAGCCACTGCTTCCTGGGTCGACACAGTGCAGGAGGTGAGGAAAGCCTGCGAGCAGCCCCTCTGGCAACAGGAGGAGGCGAGGAGAGGGAAGCAGGGTGTGTGGGGGTGGCACTGCGGGTAGAGCCCAGCAGAGGGAGGCCAGGCCAGGGCGGGAGGGGCCCATCACACTCAGGGCAGGAAGGCCCCTGGAACTAGAAACCAAGGCTTTTAGGAGAGGGGTCGAGGGTGGTGTAGGGGCAGGAACCCCTGGCCCTTGGTGGCAATAACAAGAACAGCAATACCAGGCAGTGTCTATGTAGCACTTACTGCATGCTCTCCCTCATTCCAGCACTTGACAGAGTCACATCCCTATGAAGTACACCCCACTGTCAACCAGGGCACAGAGAGGGAGCAGCATGAGGATACAGTCAGCAGCAAGGCAGACAGGGTCCCAGCCCTGGCAGTGTCCAGGGGACAGTCCTCTGTGAACACAGAAACTGAACGTCAAGTCCTAGCTGCCCCTGGCAGTGCCTGGGAACAGAGGGCGCTGCTTAGAGAGGGCCAGGAACCCTTGTGCCTCTCAGCAGCCACTCGAACAGCGAGGCTGTGTGGGTCAAACACGGGCCTCCACGCCCAGGAGGAGCCGCATGGGCCTGAGCCTGCCCTTCTCACACGATGACGCTGAAGCCCACTCGGGGGCTGCACCTGCCTCAGGGCTGCTCGCAGCCGTGGAAGGTCCCCAAACCCACAGGCAGGCCATTCAGAGCAGCCCAGCGGTGTGTGTGTGTGCACGTGTGTGTGGATGTGTGTGCTCATGTGTGTGCTCATGTGTGCATGTGTGTGCATGTGTCTACATGTGTATTGTGCACACGGTGTGCATGTGTATGTGTGTGCATGTGTGTGTCTTATGCCTCATACTTCATTGAGTTAAAGTGTCTGTAAACTCTCAGGACAAATATCGCATAACTTGATTCACTTAGCGCAGTGATCAGCACATGAAGACTCATCGGGGATGCTCGTGCAGGTGTGCTGGGGAGAGAAAGAGAGGAATGGACATTTTGACAGCAAACCAAACACCCAGGAGACGGTACACACTGCCACCGGGAGCCCAGAGAGAAATCAGGGGGCAGATGAAAGATGTGCAGAGGAATATCAGACTGTCTGCGGTGCATGTGCTGATGGGCAACTGGGGTGGCACTGAGGAGGTAGCCGAGCACTCCCGTAGCAAGGCTGGATTCTAAACACCTTTCCTGATACCTCTGACCATGGAAGTAACAGATCCTCAGCACATAAGACGTGGAGGATGCAGAGAGCAGGAAGAGCGAGGAGAGAGCCCAGCACCGAGCTATAAGCACTGCGAATGTCTGACCATGTTTCTTCCCGGGTCATCTCTCTGTGCTCACACAGACACTGCTGTACACAAAAAAGAAACACATAAAACAAATTCTCGTATTCCTTAGAGATTTTATTGGTGGTACTTATAATAATCCAAGATTTTAACACTGAATAACAGTATAGCATTCCATTTCCTACAGGTACTGTGATGAATCCCAGCTGCTTCTGGAGTCTACAGTAAATGATTTGAGGCTGGTGCTCTTTCCAAGGGTACAGCAGACGTTTTGCTGGGACAGCAGGTGCCCACATGGGCGCCCCAGTGTAGCCGTTTGCTTTCCATCGTGTCCGCAGTAGCTGCGGCTCCCCTGGCTCTGCACCCTGTCTGCACACCAATTGGCCTTTGGCTGGAGTGGCTTCTCGCTCTCCGGCTTCCCTGAGTGGAGACCTTCCTTGCCCTGCCCTAGCTCCCGGGGGCTGCCATGTCCCCATGTGACCTCCTGCGGCTTCTTCACCCACTCCTGCCTCCTGGGCCCCGGGCTCTGGGCAGCAAGTTCTCACTTGAACAAAGGAATGAGCAAATGAAATGGGTGAATGAACTAGTGAGCGACAGCACCGAGCAAGGAAGGGAGGCTGAGCGGCACCCGGGGCGCCTTCCCGCAGCCCCACCCCAGGCCAGTCCACCTGTCACCCGCCAAGATCTTCAGAAGCAGCCTGCGCAGAAAACAAGGGCATGCTCGTGTTGGCTCGGCTTTTGTCGGCATTTAGGACCCTGGCACTCACTCCGTTAAGAAGCGGAGCGGAGCTGGGCGCGGTGGCTCAAGCCTGTAATCCCAGCACTTAGGGAGGCTGAGACAGGAGAATCGCAAGTTCAAAGCCAGCCTCAGCAATGGCGAGGCACTAAGCAACTCAGTGAGACCCTGTCTCTACATAAAGCACAAAATTGGGCTGGGGATGTGGCTCAGTGGTCGAGTGCCCCTGAGTTCAATCCCTGGTATCAAAAAAAAGAAGCGGAGTGGAAGGAGGCAGTGCCTGTCGGGCAGCTTGGCCTGCTCTCCGTCCTAAAGAAAGAAGGAGCAGCCCTGAGCCAGCTTCCCCTGTCTGTGATCTTCTGTGCGCAGGTCATGTGAGCTGATCCCTCAGGGTCAGGAACATCAAGCGGTAGTGAGTTTACAGGCCACGAGCCTGTTGCTACCAGACAGCCCACATGAGTGTGTGAGCACAGGCAGCACCACGCTTGGAGTCAACCTTGCTGATTGCTGCCATCTGAGGAGAGAAACTGTCCTGGTACAAGAGGGGGATGCTGAGACACAGAGAGGTCATTCGGCTGCTCAGGGTCAACAGCCAGAGGTGGCAGAGCCTGGCTTTGCCACCAACCCAGAAGATATGTCTATGGGCCTGTGGTGGAGAGAAGACTAGAAGCTGGCCAACCATTCCCTCTTGAGACAGGACTTCTCACTACCTACATAGGGTGGCAGAAGGCCCACCTGGCATCAAGCTGGCATGTAGCAGACACTTCTGTAGCATTGGGGCTAATTTTAGCTTCCCTGTCTGGTGATAGCCCCTGATTTCCCGCTGGAGCCCGAAGAGCCCATCCTGCCCAAGAGGGGCCACAGGATCTTTACTTGGAGTTCCCACCTGGAGAATATGCCAATGGGGGAAAAGGCTGGAGCCTCTTTGTTCAGCCATAGCACCTCCCCCACCCAGGAGCAGCTGGACTCTAGTTCTGCCAGGCTCACCTCCCAGCCTCCACTTGGAACCTGTCCATTCTGCTAAGCCCTTCCAGGACCTTAGCCAGGCAGAGGTGGCTGCTGCACCCCTGTGAGGCCCTGCCATGCAGATGGTCCTGGTGGATGTGGACAAGGGAGAGCAGTGAGGGCGAGAGCCGAGATGCACATGCTGGAGCCCGGCCTCTGCCTCCACCAGATGGGCTTGGGGAGCCAAGGAGGCTCGCTGTGCCCGGGTGTCCCTGGGGAAACCCTCAGTGCTGGAGTATGGGTATCACACAGTGACCGATGCGAAGGGCTGAGGTAGGACCCTGACACCTGGCATCTGGCACAAAACAGAGATGTTCTTCCCAGCCACCCTGCTCCTGAGTCCAGTCCCGCACTTGCAGGTCCCCACAGGCCAAGCTCTTTGAGGCGCCATCTCCTCAGCTCTGAAATGCACACAACAGTGCCAACTGGAAAGGCTGGACACTGAGGAACTGAGGTCATTCAGCTCCCTGAGGCGTGAGGAGCACACCCCCAGAGCACGGCAGTGACTTAAGGGCACCCACAGGAACACAGTGGGTTCTTCCTTCTAACTGCTGATCTCTGCCTCAGGTGACAGAAAAGTCTGGAGTCAGGGTGTGTCCCCAGCATGGCCAAGGCCTGGTGGTAGCAACGAGGAGGCAGGTCTCAGCTAGGGGTCTTCCCAGGCTGTCAACCAGTGTTTGACTGATTCTCATCTATGGTGGGTGCTTCCCCCACCCCCACCCCTAGAGAGTGGGCTGGTTTTCCACTGAGAAGCAGATTGGGAGGCTTTCTTTTTCAATACATTTATTTTAAGGAAAAATTGAATTATTAAAGTGACAGTGTTGGCATTGCACAAACATGGCTGATATCTTGAAGGTGGTACATGAAGATGAAGCTGGGGTGCTGGAGATGATGGACTTGGTGCCCCAGGAAGAGGCCGGTGTGCCATGAATCAGCGGTCTCCATTGCTGTCATTAGCCCCAGGTAGCGGGCTGGGGTGAGCGGAGGGGCTGGCCTGCAGGACCCACTTCCAGCTGCCACCCTGCAGAAGGGTAAGTGGTGCAGAGGTGATGGGGACAGTTACACAGGGCTCCTGCCACTGGCCTGGGGATTAATTGCCAGCCTCCCAAAGTTCCCCACAATCCCCGCAGAGGGGCAACATCAGACCTTCCACATGGGCCTACCCTCTGGCCACACAAAGGGCCCCTCACGACTCCCACAGAAGCTCCTTGGGTGTGAGAGCACAGGAAGCAAGTTGGCTGATTCATCCTGCTCCCCAAAGAACACATCAGGCCCCGCCAAGAGCCACAGAGCCCCACCAGAGGGAAGACAGCCACTGCTCTGGACACCCCAGGAGACAAATGACATCCTTTGCCTGTGACTGCTCAGGGGACTTCTGGGGTGCCAGACCCAGAAGTGGCCAGCAGGCCAAGTGCATTTCTGTCCTGTCTCCAGGTGGCATCTCTCATCTGAGAAGCTCAGCTCTGGCCAGGGAAGCCCTGACCTTTAGCCACATCAGCCATAGGAAGGAACTAGAGATGACATCAAAGCTCACCTGGACGGGGTAAAGACAGCCTGGACCTCATGACAGCTTGTTTGCATGGAAATGAATGAGACAGAAGCCGGTGATAGGACTTGTGGGACTGGGGGATATTTGACCTTCTAATCTAAAATGTGTTTGTCACTGGCCATCTTTCTCTTAACAGCTGAGGGCCTGCAGCTCTGGAAAGGAGCTACTTGTCAGTACATTTAAATACCCAGGATTCAAATCTCAATCATCTGAGGACAGCATTGAAGTGACAGATGGATGGAAAGACAAGGACACAATAGGGATCCAGGATGGGGACAGGAAGGGATGGGGACAACAGGGGACAGAGAAGAAAGCAAAGAATGGTGAAAGAAGGGAGTGCAGGAGAGACTGTCAAGAGGAGGCAAGAAGGCAGGAGGCAAATAATGTATTGGGACTTTTTCCTTGGAAGTGACAAAAATCTAAAGGAAACTGAATTAATAAGTAGTAGAGGGATGTCAACTTATGCAACTGAGAAACCCAAAACCACGTGTGGACTTCGGGCAAAACTGAAGGTAGGAATCGCAACAGGATTACCGGTCCCCAGCCCCTCCATCTCTCCCCGCTGCAGTCCTCTGCATCAGAGGCAGACTGTGGGACCAGGCCAGCCAACAACCCCAGGTACCTCTCCTGGCAGCACCGTGCCCCAGGCGGGAGAGAACCTGCGTCCACACCAACACCCTCGGAAGACATGGGCTCTCTCAGTCCACATGCTCACCCATGGGCCAACCACTGGTCCTGGGTCAACCAGTCCTCCACTTAGCCAGCGTGGGCCTGTGATTAACAGTCCCTTCTGTGACTGGAGGGAAGAGGAGGGGGTTCCCAAAATCGATGGTTTTAGGCAGGCAGAAAAGACAGGGAAGAGGAGGAAACTAAACTTTCCTGGACACCTACTCTCTGTCAAGCATGATAAGTGCTTTGGAAATCTTTTTCCAATTTAATCCTCATCATAACCCTGCCAGATATATTTTTATCCCCATTTTGCTGATAAGAAAATTGAAGCACTGTCAGTCAAACTCTACCATCTTCAGTTTCTTAGACATATTGGATGGGACAGGTGTGGATGGATTCATGTGGCCCCCACCCCACCACAGCCCCCAGAAGTGTCCTGCCAGGAGCCCACTCAGGCAGTTGGCCAGTGAGACCACCACTCCACCTGGGCTGGTGAGCCAGGCAGCATCCCCAGCTTGAGGACAGCCCATGGGACCTTTGTTCCCAAGTAATGATGAGCCTCCTCTTTTACTCCCCACACAAAAATACTGTGTGAACCCCTACCACAGGCCAGACACCATGTCAGGGTTGGGGACACACCACAGTAAGAGAGTTCCAGCACACAGGGAAAGGCAGCCACGCAATTTTGAAATCAGAAGCCCATCTTTGTAAAAATATGCAGAAAGGCCTTGAATGTGAGGAAACTTCCAGAAACTTAGCTAATCCAGGAGCCAAACTTTCTGGATAGCAAGGCCCTACCTCTTTAAGGATCAATGGGAGGGGTGGTCCTTTGACATGTGCAGCTCTAACCTTCCAGAGTAGCGCGTTGCCTTCGCTGCAGCACGCCTGTCTCCTGGCGACTGAGCAGCATCTGCTGCCCAGGATGGAGCCCTCCTTGACGGCTCAACGTCATCGTGCTCGACGGGGGGGATGTTATGAGCAAGCGGCCTCGCGGTGGACCTGGCTGCCCAGGAGCATGTCCTGGAAGTGCTGGAGGGGATGCTGCATGTGTTGCTGTGTGGATGAGGTCCTCCAGGTGGATGAAGAGGGGGATTCTGCAGTCACTCTCAACAGGGGCTAATTCTGCCTGCAGGGGACATTGGCAATGTCTGGAGACACATCTGGTTGTCACAACTTGGGCTTCAGGGGTTGCTAATGGCCCCTAGTAGGTAGAGGCTCAAGCTACTGCTGACAAGCCAAAAACCACACAGTAGCCCCTAAAACAAAGAATTATCCAGCAACAAATGCCAACACTGGAATGCGTGAGAAACCCTGAGCTAGGCAGAGCAGCTTCCAAGCCTACAGAAATAGTCCTCATACACCATCTAGCTTGGTGCGTATACAGGACTTGTTGAAAATGATTTTAAGCTGTTTATTGCTATTGTCACCAACATAATTGCCATCATCAACATTATTTGCATCATTTTTAAAAAATCTATTTGCAATGACTCTTCCGACCTTCCAACCTGCCCTCCAGTGCCTGCATCCTAGCTGTGCCATCCCAGAGCTCTGACCCATTGGGGAGCCCTGCTCAGCCCATGGGGACAAGTGCTGGGTTAGACCTGTCTCCTAGGATGGCCTGACTCTGTCCCTGACCCCTAAGATGGTCTTCAGTGTGTCCCTGACGTCCTCAGAGCTCAGGATGTCCACCTGCAATGGACATTCCAGCTCCTGTGCTACCTGAGGTGGTGAGGACATGGCTGAGTGTACACCAGGCTTTCTGCTGGGAATCACTTTGAACTTCATGGTGAAAACCCAGTTTGTACATTCAAGAAACCAAATTCTCATATTCCTCCGTACTGGGCACACCACAGTGGTGACCCTGGGAGCCACCTGCCTGCAGCATCCAGGCAAAACAACCACAGCCCCCACCCCACACATGCCCCTGGGCATTCGGTTGGTCCTCCCCAGGACATCTCAGTGCTCCTAGGTGGAGGAGGAGGGCTTGTCCTTTCCAGTGGTCACACACCTGTCTCCTGCTTTCTCCGTGCTGTCTAGGTCTTGCCCTGGTTTGTATGCCCGTGTATGCCATCCATACACGGCTTCACCTTGGTCCAAGCATGAACATGGCCTGCCGACCTTCCCCACTACACCACCCGGCAAGGGTCACACTAGGTCAGTGGCCACAGGGTCACTTGGTGGCCTACAGCAGGAGGGCAGGAGGAGCACATGAAGGTGACAGCGGAGCGGAGGCCATTGGCCACAGATGACAGCCCCTCAGGGACAGTTGTCCCAGAGCCCACAGCCCCCGGGACTCTGCCCTCGTAGCTCCCCCTCCTGTTCTGTGCCCCCTGCTTGTCTTTGGGGCCTACGCAGAGGATTGGCAAGTGGAAACTGCTCCCGGGGACACCTCTCTGCCAGAGAAGAAAAATCATTCCACACCTGAGCCTGGCAGACATGTTTACCTGGCATGTAGAGCAAGCTGGCTTCTTTGCCAAGCACCCTGCACTTCGCCTCTTGTGATAAGTGGGCCCGATTGTGTTTTCTTGGCTGAATAGCCATTTTTTCAGGCAGTAAGTGTGCTTCTCACTTCCTAATGCAGACTGCATGGGCTGTGTCTGGTTTCTAAGGCAGGAAATTCTCTGGTCTCAGTCCTCTTACTCTGAGCTGGGCCCCCGGGGCTGTCCACTTCCACCCTGCGGGCAGCTCAGTGACACAAGCAGCTTGTTTTCTGGGAGGCTGCCTAAGAAGCTGCTAATCCGTCTGGTGTTGGTCACAAATCCGTCATCTACTGGAGCTTCCTTCTTGGCTGATGTTCAAACTGCTGAGTTTTAAAATCACTTTCTCTTTGGTGTCTAATAGTTTGTGGGTTTGGTAGAGCCCTTTCAAAACCAAGGGGATGATTTGTTTTCTTTCCCTTCTGCTGTCCAGATATGATTTGAAGTCTGTTCCCAAAACAGACCTAAAGTTCTCATATAGATCATGCTCTGATCCAGGGCAACCAGGCTGGGTGTGTTATGGATCTTCATCCTAAGCAGGATGGTATAGCCACAAAATAATCCAGGTCATCACTGCAGGAGAAGGAAGCTCACAGAATGTTGTGCTTGGGGTTGGACAGTCTGTCCCTGCTCTTGATACAGGGCACACCAATTTCCCCAGAGTGGACATCACACTTCCACCCCAACAGAATCCAGGTGCTGGGTGGCCAAAGGCATTGTGCTCAGCAGAATGAAGTCGAGAGACTCTGCTTCTGTCTGGGCTCTGCCACTGTGTGGAATGAGCAGTTTGCTGCGGAGTTATACACATTTGGTTACAAAACAAGATGGCTCTGCTTGCTTCCTACATCTGCTACTAAGGGTGGCACCTTAACCCCTCTTTGCCAGTTACGGATGGATCAGGTTTCTGAGCTTTTCAGTTACTTGCAGAAACTCCAGGTTTACTTTCGTTCTGAAGACTCAGTCCTACTGCTTCTCAGATTTCCCTTTCTTCTGCCAATCAAAGCTCAACCCCTTTCCAGGAAGGCGGTGGGTGCCAGGGCCTCTGCTCTCCAAGCTGCTGTGCCTGGAGCCGCTTGCTCTGCCCACTGGAAAAACTGGAGGAAAACCACCTGCCTGGGGCAGGGTCTCAGTTCCCTCCATAGAGGTGAGCCGGGGCTTCCCCTCCCTTCAGCGACATCCTAGCACCAGCAAGGACAGCTCCTTAAAGCCCCGATTGCTGAATCCCTGATTCAGTGGGTTCAGGGCGAGGCCTAAAAACTAACAGTTCTAAGAACTTCCCAGTGGTGCTGCCTGTGGATCCAGGTGTCCTAGACAAGAAGTGACATCAGCAGTCCTAAGCCAGCTGGGTCACTTTTAGACTTTTGAATACATTTGAATACATAATCACCAGGGCATTCTTAACGGTGAAGCTTCCAGATCATGGCAATCAAGAGAAATAGAATGAGCGCCACATGTGTCATTGTAAGTTATCTAATAGCCAAGTTTTTTTTTAAAAAAGTAAAAGTAAAGTGAAATCAATTTTTAAAACAGACTTTATCCAGATATGTGCAAACTTTTGTCATTTCAACCTGCCAACAATACACAGGCGGTGGGCAACCTTTCCCTTCTTGTCTCTCTGCAGGGTCTTCAAAAGCAGGTGTGTCTTGCTGCAAGGCTCACAGAAGTTTCTTACAAACGACCCAGAGAAGGGAGGTCACAAGCTCCTTCTGCAGGCCACCTGGTTTGCTGAGTAGATAGGCAGCGTGAGACAGACGCAGGTTCTTGTTTGGCTGACATTGATCTCCATGGAGAAGAGGCAAAACACATCGCGGGCTCAGCAACACCTTCAGGACAACTCACCCGAGTTTGGTCAGCACAGCCTTGCCAGTGGCCCCCAGTGGCCCAGCTGCAGAGGAAGGCTCTTAACCATCCTGGACAGGAAGCTTCAGATGACGCCCTAATGACCGTGTACTCTACCACCACCGCTGCACTTGGCCTCCACCCTCCCTTCAAATCCCACTATCCGAGCCCACCAGACTGGGAGGTTCTGGATCATGTCATTCCTGTTTACCTTTCTTCACCAGCATCTGAAGCCACCTAATGTACACATTGTGTAGACGCCAATGGAAACATGCTGACCAAACAAATCAACTGGCAATTCTCACAAGAGTTTACTTAGTTGGCATCTCGTGGTGGTGAGATCTTCCAGGGTCCCCATTAGTCCTCCCACTGTCTGGTGAGCTCCGGAGACCCACATCACCTCCATCCTCCACTCAACTGGGGGGGAGCAGAGTCTCTCAAATATCAGCAGTGTTTGAGTCACCTGGAAAGAGTGTCAAACTGTAGGGTCCTGGGGCCCCAGCCCAGACCCTGGGAAGGAGCTTCCAGAAGCAGGACCCTGGCATTTGCACTTTTCCAGGGTCCCTGGGAGATTTGGGCACAGGGGAGCATGGGTCCTGGCGTCCTGCAGACCATCCTGCCACAATCCTCCTCAGCACGAGTCCTAAGGGGACTTGTTCATTCAGAGTGGAGTTCGACACTCACTGGAAGAGGTTCTACCCCGCACCAGGTGCTGCGGGGACCCCCAAAGGACTCTCAGTACAGGGGGAAGGCTTGTCCCTTGTGTACTGCACAAGGCCCACATGATGGGGTTCGTGAGGCACGGTGGCAATCAGAGGAGAGACCTGGCTGGGTTCCTGCTGGTACCTGCGGACTGAAGGGGAGGGAGCCAGAGACATCTCAGCATGGTGAGTGTGGAGGACAGTGGGGGGAGGCTCAGAATCTGCCCTCCTCCGCCCCAGGGCAGTGGGGAAGCCCACACACACCAGCCTCTCATGCAAGGGGTGTGAATGGCCCACATACCCAGCGTGAGAGGTGAGGTGCCCTGGGAAGTGGAATAGTATCTGGTTTTCAGAACTCAAATGAATGTCACTCATCTGAAGATAGTTTGTAATAAAATAGTCTTTATAGTTATTGAGAGTTTGCCCTGACCCTGCCAACCCCCATGCTTGAATTAGAATCCTTCCATCTGGAATTATTAGTTAAGGGCAGTTTATCAAAGAAAAGATGGATGGTGTAAGCAGATTTTACCGTTAGTATTCAGAAAAATGCATTATCCCTTGCCACTCAGCAAAAGTTCTTCAATCACGGTTGATTGAAGGTTACCAACCTTGAATTATTAGTTAATGGCATTTCTGCAAAGGCATGATTTATTGAGCAAGTAAACTTTGAAAATGAACATAGATCTGAAATTGCTGGCTATCTCCTCCAAAGCTGAAATGTGCATTATCTTGACTGTCTTACAACAGAAACAAAATCCAAAGCAGAGGCTAATATTTGGCCTTGATATCAGATCTCCCTGGACAGTCAAAATGTTAAGACAGGAGCCCAAGACATCAAATATCCTGGCTTCCAAGTTCACCTGCATGGCCGGCCCCCCCACAAGCAGCTCCACCTTGGAGCAGCCTCCCCAGGTCACCTCCAGATGGGAGCCTGCCTTTTAACGGTTGATGCTCCATCACCTGTCCCCAGTTCCCACACCCCCTGCTGCTCAGGTCCCTGTGCTGCCACCACCTTTGTTCCTTCACTTGAGAGCAAATGACATTGGCTGCAAGGGAGAGGAATGTGTTCCTTTTGTCACTTGTCCAACAGGAAACACATCCTCCCCTCTTCCCTCCATAGGGCCAAGGTCAAGATAAGCAGGAACTCTGCCTCTTCCTCGGCCTTGGGGCCCTCCTGCCTGTCAGTCCTTCTGCTGGGAACATTGTCCCTCCAGGCCACTATGCACACCCTTCCTCAGTGGGCATCCCAGATACCTCCAACCACCAGGCACCCGCTTTCCTGTCACACCAAGCCTCCTCAGCCGCACTGGGCCTGGTCAGGGTCACTTCTGTGCCCGTTGGCTCATTGCTCTCCCACCTCAGGAGCCTTACTGGTTTCCGTCTCCTGGGTGTCCCTGGTGCCCAGGGGGTTGTAGTGAGTCACTAAGTACCACTCGGGTCAGAACCGCCTGCGACAGCAAGAGGGAGGCAGGCAGAGAGCACCAGTCCAGTCATGGCCTAGAAGACGGGGCCGACGGGGTGTGCGGCCTGGGCTGCCAGTCCGCTGTGCTCTACACACTTGCAGTGTAGACACGAGTCTTCTCCAGCTCCTCTGTCCTGGTCCCTGTATCAGTGTCCTCTTGAAACCATGAAGGAGAAGACTGGCACATTTGACTGCATCATTCCTTTTAAAGATCCTCGTGGGAGAAGATATCAGAAAACAACAACCTGGAAAGACTTTGAAACACATGTAAACTACAGAGCTCGCGTCCTCCCACGTAAAGAGCCCTTGGGAATCACCAACACATGAGAAATGGATCAAGAACAAAAACACGCCCTTCACAGGAAGATAAATGGCTCATAAAGATATTTTCTTGGGCTCCCACTCCATTTAGAATTAAAGACAAAGTATTTAAAACTACAATTTCAAATTATTTTACTTAGACTGACAGAGATTAAAAGTTGGCACACCCTTTTGCTGGAGGGCAGTTTGTCCGTGGGCATTAACAGTCTAAGTGTGCCTTCTCGTCCCCCTAGGAATTTCACTGCTGGGATTGTATTCTACCATGAGCTCTGTGCATGTGACCAAAAATGTAAGTAAGAGTGCCTTTAACAGGAGTGTTTATTGTGGCAACAGCTGGGAACCACCTGAATGTTCTCAGAGAATCGCTCAGGTAAGCTATCATGTAATCATACAAGGAATGGAACGGAGCCTCTGAAAAGTGACCTAGCCACAACCTGCTGGCAGGTCCAGGCTCTGGGGTCCAATCTCTGGGATCCAGGTTTCAGGATGCAGTCTCTAGGGTCCAGTCTGTGGGGCCCAGTCTCTAGGGTCCAGTCTCTGGATTCCAGTATCTAGGGTCCAGGTTCCATGGCCCAGACTCTGGGGCTAATCTCTAGGTCCAGTCTCTGGACTCCAGTCTCTAGGGCCCAGTCTCTGAGGTCCAATCTCCGGGATCCAGGTTCTAGGGCCCAGTCTCTGGAGTTCAGTCTCTAGGGTCCAATCTCCAGTGCCCAGTCTACAGGTCACCTCTGGGAAGGAGGGCAAAGAGCTAGAATCTGGGAAATAAAGAACATGTAGTTGTGGGCCTGCTCTTGGCTGTTGGTACCCTCCCCACTATGGTGTCCCCACCATGGGGTCC
>PVHX01014828.1:0-48914 GCA_004024805.1 Geosciurus inauris
TCTTCTTGCTAAGGATTGCTTTGGCTATTCTGGGTCTCTCATTCTTCCAAATGAATTTCATGATTGCTTTTTATATTTCTATAAGAAGTGACATTGAGATTTTAATTGGGATTGCATTGAATCTATATATCGCTTTGGGAAGTATGGCAATTTTGACAATATTGATTCTGCCTATCCAGGAGCATGGGAGATTATTCCATCTTCTAAGTTCTTCAATTTCTTTCTTCAGTGTCTTGTAGTTTGCATTGTAGAGGTCTTTCGTGTCTTTTGTTAAATTCAAAGTTTTATTTGTTCTATGGGATGATTTTCAAATGTGAATGTATTTCTTAACCATTTCTTAACCTTTTAATTGATCACTAATATAGATCTTAAGTGGGTAAGTCCTTTCAACCCATTAGATTTATTAACTTCTTTGTTGCCTACAGTTGGCAAGCATGCAGACAGCATAATTCTGTGTTAGTTTAAAAATACTTATATTTTTATCTTATGAATTATTGATACCATTAAATTACAGGAATAATTTTAAATTTCAATTTACTAGTCAGTGTTGAAACAGAGGATTCCAAAAAGGAAAACTGATGTATTATTAAATTCTCCATTGACACATCTCTTGCTGAACAAAGTAACAACACACTTAGCAAACATAGCTGTTTTCAGAATTAAATAGGAATTATCTTGTAGAACTCTAATTTCAGTTATTTAGTGGGACAGATTTTGACTACAAGCATAATTGCTGATCGTTTGATCTGAACTAAATCCTTCAGAACCATTACCAGTAGAACTACTGCTATCAAACAAATGCTCATGTGAACTTGCTATGGTATTTAGTGACTAAGAAAGGGGTACCAGGGACAGATGGTTGCTCCCTGGCATTTGATGGTGATGAGACTGCATGACTGAACCGTTTTACTACCCAGATGAACAAGCATTGTGACAAGATGGATAGGTGCCATACAATCTGCACACACATGGAGACTATCTGGTAACCTCCATGGTTACGTTCCAAACCAGTCAAATTGTAACAAACATGAAATGGACCAATTGCTCCATGTTTCACATCTTCATGTCTAAGAGGATTTCTCTTTATTATTGATTGCCAGAGATCCAGAGAATGGTTCCTTGTCTATGCTCTCCCTTTGTTGTCTTTCAGGAAATTTCTTTTCTTTGCATGGGATGGAAAACTCTAGCATTTGGTAACAATTTATGAATTAGCTACTCAAAAATGATAATTTTTATTAGTATTTTATATTTCCATTTTATATTTCATATAAAAAAAGAAGAGTTGGTTTGTTTTTATAAAGTCGTGTGCTACTATATTTGGTTTCCATGTATATTTAATGCAGAGAGAGATTCATGGTCATAAGTTCTAGAAAAATTAAGGAAAAAAATAGAGAAACCATTGAAGATGATAGAGAAACTAGAAAAGTAAAAATTTTGATGTTCTTAATGCTTTACCATTTCTCCTCCATGAACTAAATTGGGAATCCGATTTAAGACAAACATCCTTTCACACCCACAAAATAAAGTAGCTGAAAGGGGTGATGCAGAGCATTGTATCACCTAAAATGGTTTTAAGACTATATATTAGCTTGTCACTTCAGCTGAGTTGAAAGATAACCATAATATAAAAGTTGTCCCTTATGATGTCATATTGTAATCACCATGAGTCTTATTCTCAGACACTGTGTGATGGAAATCAGAACTTCTGAGTCATATGGCATTTGTTTGTCTCACATATTTTAAGACAAACACATTTTTTATTATGTACCTTATATCAGTTTGAAAATATTTGTTTTGTAAGTATGTCATTGATAATTTGCTTCTTACAGGTTCAAACTGGAAAAAATAGTTAAATATTCGGGTTCACTATTTTCTGGCACTACTTAATACTAAAGTGTATTCTAAAATTTTTGTTCGGTACTGCTTCATTGTGTTTTGAGGGTAATAGAATAATCTTTGGATTATTCCAGAAGTAAGTTAAGCAAAGGAGATTTAAGTGTATTAAAATCTTGCCATGGTAGATGGTTCGTGATCATTTTCTTATTTTATCTTAATAGCTTAGTGCAAAGTGGGCTTATCCTCTGTTATAAATGAAAGGACATGACTGAATGAGTAACTTGCCCAGTGTTGCAGAATTGCAAATCAGAATCCCTGACCCCATGCATGTGTCCTTTTAGTTTATCACATAACAGCTGAAGTCTGCTGTTTCCTTTTCTACATCCTATATCTCCTTATAATTCTTTCTATTTACTTGTTCTTCCTTCTTTTTTTTTTTTTTCTACGTCTGAAAGCAATCAAAATAAGCTTTTGGTTTCTGCTAATTCAAAGACTCAATAGAAAAAAGAAAAAATTATATCTGAGACTTGTTAAAATTCTAACTGAAATGAATAACTGGTATGTTTGATGGTTGGGTTTGAATAATGCTGCTTTGTTTATGCTTCAATAGGTTATTATAGTTGTTTTAGTACCATATAGTAGCTATGTTGAAATGTAATTAGCAATTCTAATTACACTAATTATCTAATCAGTAGTGATTATTAGTTGTTTGAGTTTTCATGCTATGTATGATCTAATGTTCTATTAAATTCTCTAGCCATAAATTCCATGTAATTTTGTTTATTTTAATAAAGATTTAGTTCATGGGGAAAGTGCATACTTTGAATTGTAAATTTATAATTTTAGTAGTGCCACAATGGGCTAGTTACTTGACTTTTCTGAACCTCAGTTTCTCCATCTGGAAAATTGGGGAATATTATTAATAGCTATAAAAGAACAATTTTTTTTTTAAATTTTTTAGTTGTAGATGGACACAATGTCTTTATTTTATTGCCTTGTATGTGGTGCTGAGGATCGAACCCAGGGCCTCACGCATGCGAGGCAAGCGCTCTACCGCTGAGCTACAATCCCAGCCCCTAAAAGAACAAATTTTAAAAGGTAAAATCATGGCTCTTTTAGAAACATAAAGTGAATGTATGTCAAAGATTTTATTTACTCATTAATTATCGAGGAAATCGTGATGATGTTGACAAGTTTAAAGGAGAATTCCAAATACTACACAGATGTAAGTAATCAGGAATGCTGACATTATTTCACAACTAGATGCAATACAAGTGGATATAATACTGACTTACAAATAGATGAAATGTTGGGTTTTCCCACAGGTGGAAGGGAAGTCAATTGTCCCTCTTTAGGAAGAATTCATTTATCTGTCTATACATAAGAGTCATTTCTATTTCATTCAGTCATGTACAATTTACAGAAAAGCTTGAAGTCAATGAAAAGCACAGATCTAATAGAATATGATAACTAGAAATGATGTACATTAGAAAATGCCTAGTTTTTTTCCTTTAGGGCTCCCATTAATCTTATTTGGTCCATTTCAAAGTAAACCAGTGTTTTTCTAGATACCCAATTTGAAAGCTTATTGAGAAATTCATAGGAAAATCATATAATAGTGATTTATATATATATATATATATATATATGTATACACAAACACACACACAAACACAAACATATATATAGAAAGAGAGAGAAGAAGGAAGGAAGGAAGGAAGGAAGGAAGGGAGGGAGGGAGGGAGGGAGGGAGGGAGGGAGGAAAAAGAGTAGATTTTGGAACTTGAGAGTACATCTTCATACGATTACCATAATTATTAACATATGAAATAAAAGTTTATATCAATTCAATGTGATCCCTGATATTATGATTCAGTCTCTTTGCTTATTGAATGTAAAAGCTTTGGCTCAAAGTGGATCTTGGCTTTATGAATCATCCTATAGCAGAGACCATAGCCAGTGACCAAATCTTGGAGCCATTGCTCTATTTGCTAAACATTCACCCAAAATGTTGAAAGTATCATTAAATTTTGACATCTTTGTCTTTTACATGAATTGGCAACTTAAATTTATCAGGCTTAAGGCATTTTTCAATCATCAAGAATTTTCTTCTTTTTGACTATGAATCAGAATAGTAGAAGAGAAACAGAGATGTTTCAAAATAAAAGCTTATACTTTACTGATCAAAAACCCATAAGCTATCAGATATGGCACAGCTGTCACACTAGGTCTCTCTCTCCTAAAAATGAAATATGACTTGATATGAATGGGGAACTCAGGAAGGAAAGCAGGGAGCAAAATAAAGTCTCTGGGCTGACTATTTGTGAGGAAGAGGGGTCTGATTGCATCATTCAATTTTGATTTAGGCTGGATAACCCCTGTGTAACCCTCAGATCCATTCTCTGGCCTTCTTTACTGTCTATGGAGTTCTGAGAGTCTGACTCCCAAGGACTACAATACATTAGTTTTACAGTCCCTTGCCCTCTGGCTGTCTTCTTGTTGAGTTTGGTCACTTGGGTATAGAACTATTTCCTCCTCTTTCTGTGCTGTGATGCTGTGTATCAATATGGTGATACAGTCTTCCCCTGGCTCCTCACAGATCCATTTTTGATGATGGCTGCTAACTATTGATAGTCCCCAAGTCCCTCCACATCTCTTATTGTTCCTCATGACTCTGAAAATAGTTTTAATTTTCAACTGTCTTTTTAACCCCACCTGAGTGTGTTTCCTGTTTATTCCCAAGACTTTGATAAATTCAAGGAAAAAATGATACCAACAATCTATTATTGATAAATAACACATGCTTGATATTTATATAGCTTATATCTTAATAATTTAATCTCTAAAACTCTAAGATGCATATATAGCAATTAATATCCAACAGATAAAGAAACTGAGGCAAAACAAACTTCAATGGCTCCCCTGAAGCATATCTGATTTCCCTTTAAAAAGTCATGTTGTTAATGAGCATGCTATATCTATCTACTAACTAGCATAAGATTTAGAGTGTCTTTTAAAAGTGTAGTTTCTTTTTCTTTGTATGATGTATTTTTCTTTCCTAAATAGCTCTGCTCTCCTATCATAAATTATTTTACATTTCTTGAAAGATGGTCAAGTTTTCGCTGTCCTACCTGTCTTTGATTGCATAAATCATCTCATTTCATCCTACTTTCAATGCTTCAAGTTGCAGAACCCATAACATCATCACATTTATTGCTAGCTAAGAGAGCATTAATCATAGATGGTCATAAAGCCTAGAGCAATTAACAACACAGTTTGCTGGAAATTACGTAAATCATGTAGAATCTTGAAAATGTCAGATTATAAAAGTACTGCTTTTTTGTTAATAGAAATTGATAAAATTGTGCTAGAGTATGGAGAACAAACAAAATTAATATTATTCTTTAAAACTAATCTCACCCAATCACATAGTGCAGATATATACCAGGACCTGCTCTAGGCAATTTATATGTGCCATCTTAACTTTTCTAATGACACTGACAGCTGTGTCCAATACCATAAGTTTCTTGTCAGTGGAACCTGAGATTTCCTAATGTTGTCAAGATCACACTGCTATTAAGAAGCAGAACTAGAATTTGAACTGTGGTCCATCTGATACCAAATCCTACTACTTGCCATCTAGAAAAGAAAATCTTAAAACTTGAATTAGTAGGTCGATTTGATTGCATTTCAATTGTTGAATGCTAATGTTTGGCTTTGATTTATTTGAAATATTTGTCCCTCAGGCATAGGCCAATCCTAGTCAACATTCTTTTGTGACCTTTCGAGTTGAGAGCTCTGCCCCAGAGAGGGCTGATAAAAACCTGCAGTCCTGATGATCAGCAGGAGGTGAACTTTCAGTTGGCCCTTTCAACATTAATAAGAGACCTGTGCTTAGGATTGAAAATAAAACACACACTGGCATTGAATGTAGCTCTATGTTTATTATATAGAACTTCAGATCGCCTTTGATCTCGACCGTTTGAAGTATAAGCCTGTCTAGTGGTAGTTTACCACAGCATGGCTGTTGGAGGCTGTCAAATCAGCTATAGAGAAGCTGTGTGTCTACCTTTTCCTCAGTAGCATGTACGTGAATTATAGTGTGCTTATTAGATTTTATTTCATATTGTCATTCCATAATTAAAATCATGCCCTTGTGTCTACTATAGAGATGCCCAGTTTCATGTTTCAAAATGAATTTTCAAATACCAACATCCATGTCTATGACCACTAGCAAATAAATTACCAAAGAAGCGCCCTTAGGGAGAAATTTGCCAGGGCAGAGGATAATTCACAATCTTTATTTTAAAGCAATAAATGATAAGACTATTTCTAGATTGTGTGGTATTTCTATTCTTAATGTTCTGCCTGTTCCTTTTATTTTCTTAACTTGGTTTCACTATATTCATCAAATGTGGATGAATTCTTAAATTCTGTTCTTGACTCCGCTCTTCTTTTTGCATCTCTTCCTTATTGGTCTTTTCTATGTCTACCCTAATTGAGGTATCCATCACCTTCTAATTGAAACAACACCCAGAATGTAATATAAAGAAGACTTTCTTTTTCTTATTTTGAATATCACATAGGAATACAAGCCCTAATTGCCTGATCAGGATAATAAATATATGACCAATCTATTGTATTTTCTACATGGTCTTCTTAGGTCCATCCTTTAATCTTAACAATCACTGTTTCCCTCATTTGTGTTTTTATACTATTTTATGCATGTTCCTACTAGCAAGTTCCACATGCTTTATGATGGCAAAGGTAGGAGTAGGAGTGGGGAGCCATTTAAAGGCTTTTGACCAACACAGTGAGCTCTTCAAAGGTAAGCCATGTCTTACTCATTGATGCTTCTGTGGTATCAAGCATGGTACATGGCATACAGTAGATTCTTGAGTAGAGAATAAAAAATGTTTGTTTAATTAAATCCACAAATGAGAAATTTGATTGAATTTCTCTATCATAAATATTATCCTAGGAAACCTGTCTAGAATTTCTTGGTTATTTATGTGTTCTATACACAGGAAACTACCAAGGACATAAAGATGGCAGTGCCAAGGCTGGGAAGAGATTTTGATGTTAGACTGAATAATTTGGCTGATACATTTAAGAGCACTGGAGAGATTAATTAGGTAGTGCTCTATAAAATATCCTGAAGTATTACAGGCATTGAAGTTATTCAGGTATGAGGTGTGGTGTTTAGTAATAGAAAAGGAAGTCGAGATGTATTAATAAAGGGCAGTTGAGTCAAGGGAAGAAAAAATGTTAAAAATAAGAAAAATGAAAGTTGACGATAAGATTTGAGGCAGAAGAAATGAGATGTAGGAAGGTAAAGCTCTCTGTGGGACGAAGTCTGAGCCTCTGAAGTTTGACTGCAGATAGAACCAAGTCTTAGCAAAGTTCAAAGGATGAACTTTTGGACCTTCTCAAGACACTTAAGAACTGGTGTACATGGTTGCAACCCTTGAGAGAAGTTTGGAGACTGGAACTATTTTGAATTCCTTTATTTCAATTGTTTTCTCTTTCTTGTGAGAATAAAATAACTTTCAGCTTCACACTTAAATGTTTATGCTAAATGCCAAAATTGTAAGAGAAAACTCTATATGATTTCTGTACTCAGAGAATCTAGAAGAGAGCATTTTGTGATATTTCAGGGCACTTTGAAACTTTCGATTTCATGAAATAAAATTGATGATCTTTAAAAATTCTTCAAGAAATATTTTCTAACAATCTTTGTCCTTATGGAAACTCCAGGGACAAAAAAAAATCTTCAAAGGATGATTGAACACAATTCTATAGAGTGAGTTGAAGGCATTCATTATTCAAGGTGGTATATAATTTTAAAGGATTTGTTGAAAAAATTTTAAATACTGTGACATGAATAAAATGGGGTCACACTACAACTTACATTTCAGAGAAAATGCAATTTTGCAATTTTTTATAACATATCTAGTATTCCTTTGGGGGCTCATTTTTGGGATGAGGGAAGAGAAATTAGTGAAGTAATTAAGTATAAAATTTAATTTATAGCAAGTATGATATGGCCATTTAAACTGTTGAATTCGCTAACACCTAGTACCCAGATTGCTGTCCTAATTGTCCACTACTCTCCCAAAGACAGTTTTGCTCTCATATGAGAGGACAAGGGAAAGGACATAGCATAAAGTGCTTTATCATTTAGTTGAGGATTGGCTTCCTAGGAGATAGGATGAGCTTCATGTGTGTGTTGTCACATGGGGCCCATGATCAGAGGGGTCTACACTTCACTGAATGCTCCACTGTTGCCAACAGAATTTCTTAGTAATTTTAACTTTGAAGCTGTGTTTTGTGAGCAAATTCTGATGAGATAATGGCACATGTGTGAACAAAGGAGACACATAATTTGCATATCTTCTCTGTTTCTTGCTACTTTAATCAAATATACCATCTGCAGTGCTCCATAAAACTATGGTGAATATAAATATTGATTTTGTACACTGTGTTATAATCTAGCACAAATTTAGCAATTTAAAGCAAGGTGCATTTATTACCTAACAGTTTCTGAAGATCAGGAGTCTGGGCATTGTTTTAATGCATTCTATGCTTGTGGGCTTATACAACTATGTTCAAGGTCAGCTGGGCTGCATTCTTATTTAAAGTCTCCACAAGAGAAGGATCCACTTCCAAGCTCCCTCCAATCATCGGCAGTAGAGTACATGGCACCTTGCTTCTCCAATAGAGAGGAGTGGGTAGAGAGATAAGGGAAAAGAGAATTTCTATTGTTGCTTGGAGTTTCCAACTTCTAGTCCATCTTTTAAATGGTTCATCTATTTGTCATGAACTCCCCAGAATAATCAACCTTTGGATTAACTTAAGTCAGAGGTTTTAGAACCTTGATTATACCTGAAAAGTTCCCTCACTTTGACATATAATGTAACATAGTCATGGGAGTGAGATCCTATCACATTCATGCATGTGTATTTATGAATATTATCCAGGGTAAGCATAGTAAAGGCAGAAAGCTTGGAGTTCATACAAGGATTCTGCTTACCATAATTCATGATATGTAGAAGCTCAGTAACACTCAAAGTGAATACATGATAAGCATGAGACACATGAGAAACTGGGGATGCTAACAGCCCAAGAAGCTTTATTTTATTTTTTTTCATTTATTTTTTTTTATTTAGGCTTACATGTTAACAGTGTAAATTGATTCGTTGTACATAGATAGAGGATAACATATCAATTCTCTAGTTGTAAGTTGTATAGAATCACAACATATATGCAGTCATACATAAAGTTAGGGTTATTATGACCATCATATTCCATCACCCTTGCTGTCCCCATGCCCTCTCCCCCCTTATACCCCCATGAACAGAGATCCACCATTGTTCCCATGTCCTTCCCCACATTATGGATCAGCATCCACTTATCAACGAGTACATTCGGCATTTGGTTTTCTGAGATTGGCTTACTTCACTTAGCATGATATTCTCCAACTCCATCCATTTACCTGCAAATGCAATAATTTTATTCTCTCTTATTGCTGAGTAATACTCCATTGTGTATATATACCACAGTTTCTTTATCCAGTCATCTATCGAAGGGCATCTAGGTTGGTTCCACAGTTTAGCTATTGTGAATTGAGCTGCTATAAACATTGAAGTGGCTGCAGCACTGTAGTATGCTGTTTTTAAGTCTTTTGGGTATAGACCTAGGAGTGAGATAGCAGGCTCAAATGGTCGTTCTATTCCAAGTTTTCTAAGGAATCTCCATACTGCTTTCCAGATTGGTTGTACCAATTTGCAGTTCCACCAGCAATGTATGAACGTGCCTTTTTCCCCACAACCTCGCCAACACTTATTGTTGTTTGTATTCTTGATAATTGCCATTCTGACTGGTGTGAGATGGAATCTTAGGGTAGATTCCATTTTAGATGGGCACGGTGGCATACACCTGTAATCCCAGCACTTTGGGAGGCTGAGACAGGAGAATCGCGAGTTCAAAGCCAGCCTCAGCAATGGCGAGGTGCTAAGCCACCCAGTGAGAGCCTGTCTCTACATAAAACACAAAATAGGGCTGGAGATGTGGCTCAGTGCTCGAGTACCCCCTGAATTCAATCCCCAGTAATAAAAAAAACAGAGAGAGAGAGGCTTTACTTTAAATGTGGAAATTAGTCAAAGGATTCTAAGGACTCTATCATGTTCTTTCTTTTTTTCCAGCATTAGCCAATCAGTTCTGCTGAAAATTATGAGGGCTAAAGAAGAAGACGAATTCCAACCCACAGTTTCTTTTCTTTTTAGTTTTCCCTTGCCAATAAACCAAAGGTAAAGAATAAGGTCAAATATGTACATATCAGGAAGTGAAATAAAAGCCAGTCATTGTGGTGCACGCCTGTAATCCCAGCACTTTGGGAGGCTGAGACAGGAGAATCGCAAGTTCAAAGCCAGCCTCAGCAATGGCGAGGCGCTAAGCAACTCAGTGAGACCTTGTCTCTACATAAAACAAAAATAGGGCTGGTGATGTGGCTCAGTGGTCGAGTACCCGTGTTCAATCCCTGGTACCAGAAAATAAAAAAAAAAAAGAAGTGACATAAAAACACATGTGCTAGTTTTGTGCAGACTTTCCACTATTCTAGTAAAAAGAAAAAAAACACATAATACATATTAACATATAAGTTACAACAAATGAATCCTGAAATTTTGGTAATTCCACATATGAATTGAATGTTCTCATATTTGCCTTTAAGAAAGGAATCAAAATACAATGAAGAATGCTAAAACTTATACTAATAACTTAAATTTAAATTTTGCTTTATGTAGAATAACATTATACAGCCACTAAAAACACAAGAAGTTGAAAGATAGACTGTGGAACGAAGAATAACCTTCATATTTTAGTACTTTTAAATGATATTTTTTGTCCTACATTTTGATACCCACATTTTCATTTTGTACTAGGCCTTTCAAAATATATAGCCAATTCTGCAAGAGGCTGGTTGCAAGGAGCTATCCTTCAGAAACATATGTGACTTATAGACTCTTGGTCTGTTTTCTCACTTGAGTCACATTCTGAGTAGGATTCTTTGGTTGATTTGGCTTTAACTCTGCTTATTCTAGTGCTATAGACTCATGTGACATTGTGCTGTGTCTCAGAGTTCATTAGACTCTCTGCCTTTATTGTTAACATCATTTGCTGATCACTTCCTTTTGAGTTTCCTTTACTATAGGGTAGTTATGTAGCTTCCCTCTATAGCTTTTTATACTTTAAACACACACACACACACACACACACACACGCATATATAATTTTTTTAAAATTCAACTGGAGTTTTTGTGGATTTCATTGAATTAATGCATTAATTTGGAGTTATTTGAATCTTTGAAAGAACTCACAACACATTAAGAGGTCTCTCCATTCATTCCAACCATTTTCTGGGCATATTTTCCTGTTAATCCTTTTCAAAATATTGCCATTTCTACATATTAGGGTTTCATAAGAATAGTAAAATCTATCCTTCAGAATAATGGAAAAATTTCATTTTCTTTTATTAGTAGCCTGCATGTAAAAATTGCTTTCAATGTCTGAATTTTTCTAAATTGAAAAAATCTTTGGTTCATTAAAATCATAGACATTCATAGGATTAATCTGAGTTGTCTGTAAAATCTTCCATTATACTACAATTTTCATGTACTCATTTAGTTTTAATGACAAAGACAATCATGCTCTTAACAGAATTAAAAGTGTATGTGAATATTTTATTTTTAAATCTACAGTTCATTGGCACGAGTAAAAAGGAACGTAATTATTTCTGTGAGTATAAATACATATACTTACTCAAGACATGTTGGGACTTCCAAATAGTTTTGTTAATGTTTTAGGGGTAAATGTATTTATTTGGATTTAAAATGAATTTATCTAACTAAAACTTTATCTTTGATACATATTTTATTGATGTATTAACAGTTTCTCTGTTAAGGAATTTAGAAGTTTGTAGCTATTTAAAAGCAGAAATGTCAAATACACTTAAAACATTACATATAGCATTTTTCTCCTTAGGAAATTAATAGTAAAGGGAAGGATTTAAAAAAAAAAGAAAGAAAGGTAATTTCATCTTGAGAATCAACTGATTTGAAAAGCTGATAAATGTTGCTATTACACATTCTGTATAAGAAATATTTTCAGACTTCATCAGATGTCAAAATAAGGAGGTGCTGGTCTTTAATCACCTACCACACATATAGGCTGCCATAGCAGCAAGAAATGAACTGTCATCAGTTAATACAATAGATCGCATTATCTCAAAATACATCTTGCAAAGTGAATTGTAAATACTGTATGGTGTAACTTCTAATTTTGTGCAGTCAAGCTTTACAAAATATATTGTTTTGTGAGTTGTCTTGCTCTGAGGTCAGTGTCCTTAATTTCTGTTGCCCTAGAGAAACCTCCCATTAGTGTCTGCAATTTATTTTTGTCATTTGTCCAGTGACCTTGAGAGGTAGTCATTGCTGGTAGTCATTGTCATTGTTGTTTTAATATAACAAGTGGCCAAGCATAAATATCATTATTTTATGTTAACTTAATCCTCTTTTTCCCCATCTATTCCTCATACTCTGCATTTCTCAAATTCTTGGATAATTTTCTTTGCCATTAAATTATAGATTTGAGGTCTGAGATACACAAAGCAAGACATTGGGATTAGCAAGCCTGAGGAGAACATGGCACTACATTATCTTCCAACAGTTCTTCCAAACTACGGGTTTCTTCATTTCATTCCATAATTGAAATGATTACCTTGCAGTTCCTTTAGAATCATGGAATGCTAAGGTTATTTCTTCATGAAATCCATGGTGCACAAACAAATCTCCATGCTTCTCATGAAATCCCATTGAACGAATGGCATTGATCTATTCTAGACAACAGGATCTGTCAATTCTGAATAGTTTTGTGTGTTTCAAGATGTTCAGAGAGAGTTTTTGCTCATATGGAGCTGGCCACTTTCTGAAAGGGTAAGGAAGTTGTGGTATTTGTGTTCAGATCTAATCTTTTCCTACATAGCCTCCATAGGTATTGGTTATTTGACTTTAGTTAGTAATAATGCCTTGCTTTTTTGCTATCCTCCAGAGTGTATAATGGTGTTTGTGATATGGTTTTCTATGGAGATGTGGCTCAGTGGTTGTGTGCCCCCCAAGTTCAATTCCCAGTACCAAAAAAATAAAAGAGAGACAAGCATGATACAATACACAGTTCCTGGTCCTTTTCAATCAATGAGAAATATTAGGGACTTTTTTTTGTTTTTATTGACTTTTTATTATAAGTGAGCCCACTTCCTTGACATAATGATAGTCCATCACGTGGAGTGCAAATATTTTTCAGAGGTAGTTGGTTAGATTAGAGAATATTATGGCATTTGAAGATATTTGTTGGACTTCAACATTCTCATGAGTTTGAACTGCAGATAGAATTTGAGCATGTTGTTTTTTGGTCAGCAGTTTTAAAAATGTTTGCATTTAAATATCTTTGGTTGGTAAAGGTACTGTCCTGCTCTACAAGAGTTATCACTACCAGCTTTCTAGTGTACTTCCTGATTTTTAATTCCTACTGTGTCTTATAGTATTCTAGGCTCTCTCAGTTTACAATGAAAATTACAGAATCATACATTTTCCTGCTTTAGAGTTATCAGTATTATTGTAATTAAAAAGTAAAGATAAAAGGGAACAAATAATATTCTTGAAAACTAAATTTCAATGTGGCTGCATCAGCAGGTTATGGCATATTTATTCTGATTAGGTGTTGCATTCATTTTTAAAGATAGGTGTCCACAATATTTTGAGTGTCACCCATAACTAATATAATCCCCAACATGGTTGGTGTCATGTGGGGAGGGATGTCTATGGTGGGTGTGTGGTATGTACCATTTCTGTCCATTGCATGCTTCCTACACACCATGAGACAGCCTTTCAACATCAATAGATTCCATGTTTAACTTTGACTGCTTCCTGTGTGAGCAAATGACTTTTTGTTCAAGGATGATAAGAGATCAATTAAGGAGAAAGAAGAATATTAATCCAAGACAGAAAAGTCCCACCCTAATTGAAGACTGGTGAACAAGACTCTGGTCAATGAATTATAACCTCATTTTAAAAGTCATTCACCCATTTGATAATTAATTCTGATGGCATCTTACATAATCATCAGAGGCTTTCCCTGAAAAGTACATGAAGGTAAATGAACCTGTACTTTAAGCTTGACATCTATCTTTGGCTCCTATTAAAGAACACATTATAGTGAAAGCAACAGATTGGGTACGTGATAACTCACATTCTGTGAAGATGCAAGCAAGATTAATAATGATGTTGTGTAATGAAATAACATGAAACACTGTGTCCTCTACCCTTGAAAGAGCTATTTAATTCTGTGGATTTACAAATACTTCATTCTCATTTTTGAGATTAGAAAAATTCTAAATTCTCATTTGACTATGATTGCTAACTTCAGTAAAAGTAGAGGGAAAGGATTCATAAAACTTCTGAGTTATTCCTTTACCTGGTTAACTTTTGTGAATAAATTGTGAAAATTGAGAACTTCACTCTAAGAATGTGGAATCCATCCATAAATAGGAATCATGTGCTCATCCAAGGGGATGTCCAGACAAGCTTCACTATGTATAGTGATAGTTATTATAGCCTTTACCGTTAGTCTCCATTGCTTAGAAAACATTACACTCTAACAGAGACCCTTTGGGTAGCATGGGGTTCTTCTTTGGCACTTGCTATCAATTGGACTCTAGGAACTAAGTATACTGCTGATCTAAGAAGTCTACTAAAAGTTAAGCCATAGTCCTGATAAGGAGTTTGGAGGGTGCTCCAAATGTTCCAATCATAGAAGCCTCTTTTTCTTTAGCCATCAAACCAAAGAGTTTAGGCAATTTCAAACCCTAATTTTTCTCAATATGTGGATAAGATCCTTTCTTATTGGAGTATTAATATAAATACATAGCACTTAAAGTGAGATTGTACAGTTTGCTGCTTCTCTTGAAAGATGAATCTAAGACAAGAGCCTTGGCACCATGGCAATGGACAAGATGTTCAATAATTTCATTCAACTATACATGTTAGTGGGTCATTGCCTAACATCCATCATGATATTAGTCTCCAACAAGTTCCAGACCAGCAGGATGGGTCTTTGGAGTGGTTCCTTTCCTCTCCCAGGTTTTGTTGAAGTATGTTTCTAATTCAGTCACCACAAGTGGGGGATTTATTTTTTTAATCAGCTCATTAACTTCTGATTTCCTAGTAAAATAAAATATAGCCATGCTAGAAATTGACACACATTTGTTAGTAATTGCTGACAAACATAAGTATATGCCAATGTTCTTAAAGTTATATATTTAGAACTAAAGTCAACTTGCAAACTCAAAACCCCCATCTCATCTTTTCTTAAGGCAAAATATTCACCAACTAACATTTGCTGCTTATACATACTTAACAATGGGCAACTCTCATTCCTTCTGTTCTGAAGGCAAAATAAGTACAAATAACAGTTGTAAAGAAAATTCCAGTATATTCGAGGTCTAAACATTCGTAGAGACAGATAGTATATTTGGAGCAGGAAAGTAAGGAAAGAAGAAAATGAGTACAAACGAACCAGGTTTTCCTATTCTTTGAAATGTTAAAAAATTCTTGACAACCCAGAATTTTCCATTGATCATTTATTTTTATATCTTTCTTTGTAACATTATCTTTACTGCTGCCAGTCTCTTACCTTTTTAATGTGATGTTTTAATATTTAATGTTCAGATATGCTTTTGAGGAGATGGTTCCAAATGTCACTATAAAATATTATCACTCACAGTAGAATGAGTCATATGATTGGACCACAAGATATTAAATAGAAAATGGATTTATGACATAAAAAAAACAGAGCCCCTAATTAATGGTTTTTACTAAGAACTAAAATGAAAATTTTATTTTTAATCTTTACTTTAAAATTATCTAATTAATTAAAATATATACAGTAACATATTGATATGTATGATAGATAATTTATGAAACTAATGATTTAAAATAAATATAGAGACATACTATATAGTGAAGTACAACTAAAAAAAATCTTCATGAAGCCTGCTGCTTCATATTTTATAGATTTTTGTGCTGCTATCCCTGGAGCCAGAAATCCAGCCCAGATTCTGAATGCAATGAAAGTAATTAATCACTATCAAATTTATCATTTTATTTTCATGAAAATATTATTCATATCAATTATTGCCAGGCAACTAAAATTCCATGTTTCATAAAAACAAAACACTACAAAATAAGAAATTAAATCATACGAAACAAAATTTTGAGTATTGAAGGTATTATCACTGAAGGATTATGGGTGAAAATTTCTCCTTATGATTTTACAAATAGCTAATTAATTTTTTCTCAAGTATTTGATTCATTATAGGGCCCAGTATAGGTGCTCTTTCTGAGCACCACCATTTAATGCATTTGTTAGATCATAAATCTAAAAGTTTAAAAGCTGTTTGATAGTTTTGTTTCATCTGATTAAGTAATTACACAGAAATAAATCACATTTTTGCATAATTTGATGCTTTCTGCATTCATAGCCTGAGTGCATTGTGGATATAAAGGTCTTTCTCTTGATCCAGACTCTTGTATCTTTCCTTTCAGACATCAGCATTCATGTTAATGACTCATGTTCACTCTGATCTCACTCATCTTTCATGTCTTCCACTCTAATAATCTTGATCTATCTTTTATTGGGTGAACAGAGCTTGTAATTACTTAGATTTGACCTAGTGAACATCTGGAACTTCAGAGTTCTGTCCCCGACCACTCTTTGTCCTACTTCCATTTTCTTCTATCTCTTCTTTAAGTGCATTATGACATATTCCCTCCAACTCTCTGAATATTTACAAAATATTTCCATCTATCAGTGTTTGCTTCTCTCTATACATTCTGTCCCAATGGTTGGATACTTTATAGATGTGCACATTAATCACAAAAATCACAATGATATATAGTTCCAGCTAAACTTCTCCCCTGAGCCACCAATACATATTTCCTGGATTTCTCAAATACACTTTCAAATCAAAGAGATTTTATTTATCTTCTCTTTCTTGCATTCTTTTTTTCTACTTAGATTTATTTAGACTAGAAACACTGTCTTCTCTATTGATCTTATCCTTTCTCATAATTTTATTTAATTACCAACTATTATTAATTCTACATTTTCTGAATGTGTCAACCATGGTACCCTCCCCTTTTCTTTAACTTTTCCTTCAAATATTCTGTAGCATTGTCTAGTAATTATCTTAAAATTTCTCACCTGGAAAACTGCAACAGTTTCCCAGAATATTCACCTTTTTTCCATTTTCTTCCTACTCCAATTTTTATTTCCAATCCAATTTTATCCTTTCTATCCATAAAATTTTTATTAAATCCATAATGTAATAGAATATTGTCCAAATTTTGCTATTCAAGTCCATTGACTATAATTCCTACTCTATTTTTCTAGCTTTATATCTGTTTTCCTACTTATAAAGTCTGAATTCTAGTCAACCACCAATTTTTCTAACTCTCATGTAAATTGTTTTTGTTTTTTCCTAATCCAATGGTTGATTAACTTTTTTTATTATTAGTAAATGTCCTTTTCCAAATGTCTTACCTACTGGTCAGGCTACTTTCAAATTGCAATTCTTCATAAAGTTTTGCTTTTCTGCTTATAAGCAGAAAAAAAAACTCCTTCATTCATGATGTTGAAATATATCATTCCCTGTTTTTGAAAACTTATGCCACATTTTACTGTTCTTTTGTTTGTTCTCACATTTAATGGTATTGAATAGATACTTATGCTATATGCCAGGCACTAGGTTAAGGACCAGAAGTTATCAGTAAACAAAATAGAAATCCCTCCTCTTCTGGACAGGGCTAACAATAAATAATTTAGTGATATAGTATGTTTTGAATATGACAGATATTATGAAAAGCAATCAGAAAAAGGAATCAGGAATTTTTGTTGGTGTTGCGGGCCAGGTTGAATTTGGAGTAGAAGGGTAGGGTACTCCTCACTTGGAGATAATTTGAGCAAAAACATGAAGATGGTTAGGGAATTAGGTATGTGGAAATCTTGGAAATGGTCTTTTTGGGAGAGAAAACAGTGCCACACCCTAGTGTTGGTTGTGCTTGGTTTATAAGAAGGGAGAAAGGGAGTCAGAGAGGTAGCTGGATCACATCACATAAGGTCTTAAAGCCTGTCAAAGACATTGACTTACTCCAAGGAAAATGAAGTGCTGTTGGAGAGTTTTGAGCAGACGAGTGATAGATATTATCTGAATAACATTTTGTAAAGAATATTCTGGCTGCTGGTTTGAGAACAGATGGTCCCATAACAAAGGAGAAAACAGAACTAGGAATTATGCAGAAATCCAAACTAGGAATTATGCAGATTGGAACTAGAGTGGTAGCAGTGGATGAAGTCAGATGCCATCAGACTGGTCATCTTCTGAGGTAGAATCAATAGGATTTGCTGGTATTTTGTATTTCTGGTATAAAGGAAAGGCAGGAATCAAAAGTCACTTTAAAGATTTTGACCTGAGCAACTGTAAGTATAGAATTGTCTTTAACTGAGAAAGGTAAAGTTGTGGATAGAGCAAGTTATAAGGGTAAAATTAGTAATTCACTTTTGGATACGGTAATCATTGGGGTATTTATTTGACAACTAAGAGAAGCAGTTGAGAGGATTATTGAATATTCCAGTCTGAAAATACGGAGAGCTGAGATACACATAGATATACATATGTAAACACATACACACATAAAATTCATAACTGGAATGGAGTGATGGAATTAAGTGATGTCACCACAAATGTGAATGTCTGTCAGAATGAGTCCATGGAACTCTTATGCATTAGGAAATTTGTGAGAAGAATAATAATTATAATGGGAAATAGAAAAAAAGTCAGTGATGTTATTGGAAAACCAAGAGAGGACGATATTTTAGATGCCAAATGAGGTAATTACATTGGGGAAGATCAAGTTACTTCTAGAGTGACAGAGAAGAGACATCAGATGAGGAATAACAATGAGCACTGTCTTGACTAACAGAGGTCATAGGCAGGTTGGTATAGAAGTAGTAATAAGAACAAGGAAACTCTCCAACTCTACTACTAGAAGGACTGTAGGGAAGAAAAACAATCCATCACTTCCCAAAAGGGAAGGAGTATCCTAAGGGGATAATCAGATTTTGATTAGAACCTGAAAATAAATGTTCAGACAGGGGATTTTGGTGATGATGAACGGTGAAATTTTAGAGGACATAATGGAAGAGTTTTCAAAAGTTAAGGTGGATGTAGGGGAAAGAATTAGAAGATCTGATCTGACCCTTTCTGGTGAAGATTGCAGTGTGCATGTTGGATAATGCTCTGGAAGTCTTGCTTCTTGTGGTAATACCATAAAGGATAAAGCAAATAATGAGGTTGATTCTGCTGAAATCAACACTATTTGTTGTTAAGGGTATAACTTTGGGGGATAAAGAATGGCTGGATTTCAGGTTCCCTCTTGGACCCACTGATTTCAAGATGAAATTTAGTGGTCTTAGTCTCATTATACAGATTTCCTTTTGATCTCTGAAAAGGGAACAGGAAGCATATGGGAAGTATGATCTTATATCTACAAATTTAGTTGAGAAATGAAGCTTACACGGAATGTAGAGGCCTCACCTTACATCACTTTGATTAGTTTGGTAGCTCTGAAGAAGCCAAATATCATTTTGGGTTGTCTCCTTCTTAATTCCTGATGATAACTATAAAAGACATGGGGGTTTTGGATTAGAATAAACAGTGAACAGCTGTGCTGGGATTAACCAATTGATGGTATGACAGCCCAAAACTGTGGTACCTCTTTGTAGAAAACCTGTGCTGAGGAAAGAAGTGGCTTGGCAAACTATAGTAGGTAGAATAACAATGCTGAGTATTAAGGAGACAATAGGTTATAAATAAAAAACAAAAGGACTATGTTCCTGTCAACAACTGCAAAATACTAGTGCCACCTGGGAAGGACAGAATACTGTACCTAGGAGACAACACTGAAGAAATATTTGCGGGGACTCAGGATGCAGTAGAAAGCCATGCTTCAGCAACCAGGTAAGAATTATTGAAATCAAAGTTGTTACTTTTCCTATGAAATCTACTTATTACCAGTGAAACCTGGACAAATTTATGTTACATAGTAAGAATGTACAAGTCTTATCTGCCCAACCATATTGCAAATTCAGAGGGAAAAGGCTATTCTTATGTTCTTTATGGAAAAGAGTTTAAAACATTTATTGCACTGACAACAAAAAATGATTAGAAATACTTTCTTATGCAGAGTTCTAATGTTCTCATTGCTTTGTCAAGGTTCAGAAGACTACCATAACAATTTTGAGTCAGAAAGGAAGGAAAAAAGGAAAACAAGTTATGTTGATAGGACAAGTAGACAAACAGATTGATTCAACTAATTTTTGTTTACACAAGAAATTCCAAATAAATAGTTCCATATATTCTCTGACCCTTGTTGCACATCTTAAATGGCATTTTCCAGCATAAGGTGACAAAGTTATAAACATGAGGTTAATGAATAAACAGTTTTGAATTAAATTTTCACTTGCTAAAAAAAATTCTGGATTTCCTTAAGAATTTCTTTATAAGAGGCTATACACACAGTGACCAAATAAGAGAGAACAACGAAAGTTGATGTTATAGTTTGTATATGAGGTATTCCCTCCAAACCCCTGACAATATAGGAGTATTCAGAGGTAGAAATGATTGGATTGTGAGAGCTGTAACATAATCAGTCCATCCTAATTCGAATGGACTGACTGAATAGTAATGGTAGGTCAGTGGGGCATGGTTGGAAGAGGTGGGTCTCTGGGGATAAGCCCTGGAAGGGTGATCTGCCCTATGATCACTTTCTCTGTCTGTCTCTTTCTTTCTGTCTTTCTCTCTCTCTCCTTCCTGACCCTGTCATAAGCTTGGCAGCTTCCCTCCACTGGGCCCTTCTGCCATGATGGGCTGCCTCATCTTGGGCCCAGAGCAGCAGAGTTGGCCATCTTATGGACTGAGACCCCCAAAACCATAATAAACTTTTCCTCCTCTAAGTTGTTTTTGCCTGGCATTTTGGTCATAGCATTGTAAAAGCTGACTAAAATAGTTGAATAAGTTAATAAGGCGACCAAATATATACGGATGAGAAAGAAAAAAGCATAAAGGCATGAGACTTAAGATTAGAAATTTGAAGACATTAAAATAGAAGAGAATAATCTAGGGTTAATAAGAAGGAAAAGAGCAAGTGGAGAACTTTCTTTCCCTTTAGATCTTGACAAAAATTCATCTTCTCTAAAGACCTCAATTGACCACACCATATAAACATGCTCTCATTTTATTTTCTAGTGGCTCAGACTATAGCCTTGCATCTTATGTCAGTTTCCTTGTTTGTGGTATGTCTCTTTCACTAAATGGAAAGTATTCTAGGAGCAGCAAAAGACTTTTATTTATCATAGTCCTTAGAACCAAATACCCTGCCTGGTACAGAATAGGTACAAATATTGGCGTGAACAAATAAAAGAAAGAGTAGGAAGGATATGTGTTATAAGACCATGGTTTTCTCTTTTAACAGTGAATCAGTAGCAAAAATAATCCCCAAGGGTAATTTGTTCAAATGTTATTTTGCCTCTCTGCCAGGAATAAACTTCAATAATTTTGGCATAACCTACAAATTTTTGATAAATTATTCTTGAGAACATTGTATTCATTTATAGCACTCTGAGTATGGGTGATGATCTGACACCCTAATGGGTTATTCAGGGAAATAACCTTGAGTTATGTGAATAATCATAATGTCAGAGTCCTGGGGACATAAATGATTCTATAGTATAGCAGAAAAGAAATTTCACTAGAAACAAGTAATTTGTAAGGTGTAGTAGTCTAAATTCCCCCAAACACCTCCATGAAGTTATAATGTTTATATAAATGAGTTTGGAAAAAAATCATTCCTGTGGAATTTATTATTACCTAAACATGGTCTGATTTTATCTGATTATGGGATTGCATGCTTCATGAGTTCAGTGTCACATTCTAGACATTTGAATAATTCATTGAGGGAGACTCGGAGATACCCTCCTGCAGCTGGGGAAGTTGAATTGTGTGTGTGGACAGTGAGGTGTCAGATCATCTTTTTCTTTTCTTTAGTTGCCACCACCTTTAGCCGTTTAAGCAGCTGAGAATGCACATGGCCGTACATGTGGTGTGAGCATCTCCCTACATTGGGACATCCTTCCTCTCTCGCTTGGGGTTGCATTTCTGTTCTGCAATTCAAGAAAAGCGAATATCCTAGACTCTGCAATTGGGTAGTTTGATGTAGAAACTTAAACAGGGTAACCATAAATTGTTGTTTGCTTGTTTATAACTCTTGTTTTGGTGTATTTACTATTGGCTCCCCCTTTCTGTTTCAAGAATGTCCTGGGTTAGATTATATATAAATTCTGGTGAGGAGCTGTTCCTCGAGAGACTGCTCTGATTTCTAAAATCTGGAAAGGAATGACTAGTTAGTGTTTCACCATTGCATTTTCTGGAAAAGTACATTCAAGGGACACAGAAATACCAATGCAGGTCACTGGCAATGATTTTTGTTAAAGCTTTTAAATTAGGTTTCTATATATTTATAAATTAGAGGATTGCTTAGCCTGCTCCCAGGTGGCAGAAATGGTGGAAGCCAGGACTTATCAGCCATGTGTATAGGCAACTTTTAGTGATAGCTCCTCAGAATCTCCACATTTGTAAATGTGATCATGCCATCTCCCTCTCTCTCTCTCTCTCTCACATAAAACAAAATGTAAAGGTAATATTCAAGTAGTTTGTGAAGTTTATAATTAAATTCCCACTAACAGGATAAACTCAACAGTGTCTTACATTTATTTCATCACTATTAATATTAATCTTTAACTACTTTGAATATCCAAGATGAAAGCAGAGCTGGTGAATGACAAGGGCTGTTGCTGTGGTGTACATGTGACATTTGTAGAGTTTGAAAAGGTATTTTCCTCCAAAAGATCCTAAGCACCTATTCTGGGCCACTGCCCTCATCTTCCTTTAGTTTCTTCAGATGGACAAAGAAATTCTGCAGAAATGTAGTTCCCTTTTTCTGCTTTTCTTGCTAACTTCATTTTCTATAGGGAAAAAAATGCCTTTATCTTTCTTTATTAATGGTGTTAAAGGTCAGTTCATATGTTTGTCTCATGAAAAGAACTTGTTGTGTAGACATCTGGCTTTCAAAGATTCACATTTTTCATGAAAAGCACATATTGCATGTGCATGTTTTCACACCATAAATTAAGCAGCTTTTGCCTTTCATCAAAATGTTCTGGTTCCCTTGATGTGTAAGTGGAAATAATTTCATGAATCACTTTTTCTTGTTTTATATCTGGAAAATATGCAGATTGACAACCTCAAAGGGCAGCAAGCATGCTATATTTTATTGAGCATTTATACTTGGTGCCCATTAAAATACTTTGCACATGATAGTTACTTGATTAACATTTATACAATGAATGAGGTATCTGGTGACCCATAGTTATATCCTATACTTCAGCCCTTGACAGTTTTATATATTTTTAAACATTAATTTTATAAATAAGAATATTTTCTTAAACCATTTCACAAAAATTACCTTGTATCCCACTATGGGTAAAGGAAATCAAGATCATGCATGAATGTTGAATGGTTTGCTACCTCATTTGTTTGCTAATGTGATTCAAATTCTTGATTCATCAAATTGTTACATTTCATGAATTTTGATGCTCATTTAATGGTGAAACTTAACTTTTAGGTTAACCTATGATATAAGTATTTACTATGAATACAGGAACAATGCTTCATTAATGGTTCTTTGGCAGGGATGGTAGAGATAGTAACAGAAAATAATTTATGCTAATACTAAATGATTAGATTTAACTTTTTTATTTGTAGTGCTGGTGATGGAACCCAGGGCCTTGGGCATGCTAGGCATGCACTCTAACTCTGTTGTACACCACAGCAAAATTTAACATTTGACTACAGCACCAAGATGCAAGAGATAAAGCACACAAAGAAAAGGTCCTATATTGTTACCAAACAGTCTAAATAAGTTGGCAAATTAATTTTTAAGCTCTTGGATGCCCCTTAGGGACCATTACTTGGGTCATTTGCATGAAAGGATTAAGGGAAGAAAAAAGAAGGCATTTATGAACTCTTGCTATGAGACAAATGAGGCAAGGGTGGTGCTACCTCAGTAGGACAACTCAGAAAACGGAAGATGTACCTGCTGGTGAAGCAAGAGGCTGTTGCCATCTACTGGTGGCAGCAGAGCAGAGAATGAACAGAGGATTGTTCCAGGTGCAGCTTTCAGAGACAGATGCGCTAAGAATATATACTTCTGTGCACTGAGGGTGGACACCACAGGAAAGGCAAATCTGGCAGAGCCATTCATAATTCTTCCCAAGCAAACCTCCCACAGAACTTTAGTATTCTAAGAGGTAGTTTTATGTGGTGTGGGTTACTGGCAATTTAGGGGTTGAGTGAAAATGAGCAATCAGAATAAGTGTATTTGTCATATTTCAGGAATTGCAGCTAGAGGGACTCAGTATGGGGTGAAGGGAATTTCTCTGAAAATTTCACAAAGACTCTGATGAGACACAGTCAGCATCTGTGCATCTATCACCTAAGGGGCTCATTGTCAGATGATGGCTGCATGTACCATATATGACTGCCCTTGACCCCAGGGCATATATACATATATGGTACAATATTTTGTGCATATATGGTTCAATATTTTGAGCTGAAGAGAGTTTCATGGAATGGAATTGGGAGTTTAGAAAGGCTAGCATAGTTAGAATTCTTATGGAAGAACACCTGAGAGGAGACAGGTCTAAACACCTATGAGAATTCTCCTACTCAAAGTTAGGAAAAGGAGTTCTCTTTCAATGTTCTGTGGTCTGCAAGGTAAAGTCCCATTTCCCTCCTGGATATGACTGGGAGATCCAAAACTAGAGTTAGCAGAAGAAGAGTCAAGCCAGGTAAAGAAGTAAAAATGTGTCCTGTTTATTTCTCCCCTTTTCCATTTGCAAGAAGTTAACCTTAAATGTTAGCTTGAGAAGAAAGGTGAGATTGGGCTATTATCCAGGGCTGGATAATTTTAATTAGAGAATTAAGACTTGTGACATTTGTGAATGGTTACTAGAGTATTTTATCCAAAGGCAGGAGAAAAACTTCCTTTACTGAATAAATTTTAAGGGGACAGCAGGAGACACACACACACACACAAAAAAAAAATCTGTATTTTAATTATATTCCACAAGGCATTCTAGGTCAAATTTTCTGTTATACTAGTTCATGTGAAAAAGAAGAATTAATGGAAAATGTTTTCTTATTGAAATTCAGTATCAGGGAATGTAAATGTATCGCACACAGGGAGATCACCATGAATTGGAAAGCTATCAACCTCATTTACTTTCTCCCAAATTGTCTCTGTTTCCCTTTGCATCTCCGCTTCACTCTCCTCTTTCTGCAGATCAGCTTTTTCCATGTGACAGCTGCAGGCAGCCAAATGGGCCGTTTCAGTTCAATCACCAAAGAAATTAACTGGTGCCTCTGAGTCCCATTACATATTTCTGCTAGGAAGAGAATCTTCTGGTTTATCATGGCTTTTATGTCTACTCCTTATAAGTACAAGGGTAATGTGAGTCCAACAAGACTGCAGGGACCTACCACTGTGAGTGAGCAACAGGTTGTCTAAACATAGTGGCATTTGCTGGCCTGTGGAGAATGTTTTTGCATGTTTACTGCAAAAACATGTGGGAAAGAGGCCACAGGAATAATTCTGGAAGCTCAGGTATTGGTAATTTATCTGCATGCAAGATGCATTGAGCTTTATAAATTGAAATCTAAAAGAAAAATCAGTGGTTATAAATAAACATATGGTATTCAGCTTATGTGTGACATAGTATTTTCTGTTACATAAACATTTTAATAAAACTTCCTGGGAAGTATATTTGTCTTATATTTCAGACATGTTTGGGATTCTGGGAAAAGAGAACACATTAACCAGAAATTATCTGGGAAATTTCATATAAATTTGAAGGGTTGACTTTCATGTAAATATAAATGATCAACTTGGCCATATTGCTACATTTTATGAATATACTGTTCTCTCATTTGTAAATATTTTGAGCTGAAGAGAGTTTCAGGGAATGGAGTTGGGAGTTAGAAAGGCCAGCACAGTTAGAATTCTCATGGAAGAACACCTGAGAAGAGACAGGTCTAAATACCTATGAGAATTCCCCTACTCAAAGTTGGGAAAAGGAGTTCTCTTCCAATATTCTGTGGTCTGCAAGAAAAAGCAAAGTGACAAGCTCTAAGGGAGGGGAGTGAGGGGCTGTTCAGAGCTGGTACAGAGCAGTAGAATTTAAGGCATCAAGATTCATGAGCGTCTGAATCCACATATCCCCATTCTAAGTCTCAGGGTCCTGCCTTCAGTGCTGTATCAGCTGCAGTTGAGAATTCAACTTCTTTTATCTGGATCTCTGTTTTCCTTATAAATTCAGTGTTGGACCTAATCTTAAGCTATATTTGCCCTTTGGCTGGTAGATGAGAATCATTTTATGTGCTTCTAAGGAGGCCCTCTGAATTTTATACTCGGCCATAAATTTGAGGTTAATCCCCGCAGAATGTCATTGAATTCCTATAGTGCACGGGTGGTTGCCAACAACAGTTGTCTGATTCTGTAGTTCTTATAATTAGCTTTCCCTGAAGCCTCTCAAATACCTAAGGTACTGCACTGTTTTCAGACACACTGATGTCCCAACTTACCACAGGTAATAGTGTTATTAACTTCACTATGATGCCATGCCAATAATGATCAGTATTACCATTATCAATAGTGAAAGGGGTGCTGGGATTGTAGCTCAGCGGTAGAGCGCTTGCCTCGCATGAGTGAGGCCCTGGGTTCGATCCTCAGCACCACATACAAAGCAATAAAATAAAGACATTCTGTCCATCTACAACTAAAAATATATTTTAAAAAATAGTGAAAGGATCCTCCTTGTTGTCTCTCCTAAATTCTATTTCCTTTTTTGTACCAGAGTTTGAACCCAGGGGCACTCAACCACCAAGAAGCCACATCACCAGCCCTTCTTTTTGGGGGGGGGGGTACTGGAGATTGAACTCAGGGGCACTCAACCCCTGAGCCACATCCCCAGCCCTATTTTGTGTTTTATGTAGAGACAGGGTCTCACTGAGTTGCTTAGCGCCTCGCCATTGCTGAGGCTGGCTTTGAACTCACGATTCTCCTGTCTCAGCCTCCCACAGTGCTGGGATTACAGGCTTGCATCACCGCGCCCGGCTACCAGCCCTTCTTTTACATTTTGAAACAGGGTCTCGCTAAGTTGCTTAGGACATAAGTGGCTGAGGCTGGCTTTGAACTTGTGATCCTCCTGCCTCAGCCTCCTGATCCACTGGGATTACAGGCATTTTGGAAACAACTGGTTTCCAAAATTCTATTTTATAATTGACTTTATAGAACCATTTGTAGTACCATATATCTGAGGTTGGATTTCCTGGAAAATGACCTGAAATGGGGATGTAGCAGCAGGAGGATACTGGGGAACACCACTGTACCCCGCTCTTGTAAGGGAGTGAAGGAGGCAGGTTTGGGCTGAGGAAGGAGTTAAAGTCTATTGCAGTTGCAACAGATTTCTTTGAGCTTTAGAATGAAACTAGGGTCTGCTGGGTCTCTCATATTCTCCCAACTTGAGAAAAGAGGACCACTCTTTCAGATCCTTGCACTGAACAGTGGAGACAAGCTGTGCTTTGGAAATAAGTGTTGTTGCTGGACAGCGTCCTGAACTTAAGGGTAATTGCTTGAGAGAGAGAACTCAGCTGTGAGGTATTCACAATTACTACACACTCTGCAAGAAGGAGGGCTTTTGGATAGCTGACATTCTGACTGGGGTGAGATGAAATCTGAGAGTAGTTTTGATTTGCATTTCTCTAATGGCTAGAGATGTTGAACATTTCTTCATATATTTGTTTATTGATTGTATATCTTCTTCTGAGAGTTTTCTATTCAGCTCCTTAGCCCATTTAGTGATCAGGTTGTTTGTTTTTTTGGTGTTAAGTTTTTTGAGTTCTTTATATATCCTGGAGATCAGTGCCCTATCTGATGTGCGTGTGTCAACCAGAATGGAGGGAGGCTCTCTGTTCACCTCATTGATAGTTTCTTTTGCTGAGAAGAAGCTTTTTAGTTTAAGTCCATCCCATTTATTGATTCTTGCTTTTATTTCTTATGCTTTTAGAGTCTTGTTAAGGAATTTGGGGCCTAATCCAATGTGATAAAGATTTGGACCTACTTTCTCCTCAATTAGACACAGGGTCTCTGGTCTAATTCCTAGGTCTTTGATCCACTTTTCATTGAGTTTTGTGCATGGTGAGAGATAGGGGTTTAGTTTCATTTTACTGCATATGGATTTCCAGTTTTCCCAGCACCATTTGTTGAAAAGGCTATCTTTTCTCCAATGTATGTTTTTGGCACCTTTGTCTAGAATGAGATATCTGTATTTATGTGAATTACTCTCTGTGTCTTCTGTTCTGTACCGTTGGTCTACATGTCTATTTTGGTGTCAGTACCATGCCATTTTTGTTACTATAGCTTTGTAGTAAAGTTTAAGGTCTGGTATTGTGATGTTTCCTGCTTCACTCTTCTTGCTCAGGATTGCTTTGGCTATTCTGGGTTTCTTATTTTTCCAAATGAATTTCATGATTGTCTTTTCTATTTCTATAAGAAAGGAATTTGCAACAATAAGTGCTGGTGAGGATGTGGTGAAAAAGGCACATTCAAACATTGCTGGTGGGACTGCAAACTGGTGCAACCAATCTGGAAAGCAGTATGGAGATTCCTTAAAAAACCTGGAATGGAACCACCATTTGACCCAGCTATTCCACTCCTTGGCCTATACTAAAGATTTAAAAACAGCATACTACAGTGACGCAGCACTTCAATGTTTATAGCAGTGCAATTCACAACTGCAAAACTGTGGAAGCAACCCAGATGCCCTTCAATAAATGAATGGATAAAGAAACTGTGGTACATATACATAATGGAATATTATTCAGCAATAAAAGAGAATAAAATTATGGCCTTTGCAGGTAAATGGATCGAATTGGAAAACATTATGCTAAGTGAAGTAAGCCAATCCCAAAAAACCAAGTGCCGAATGTTCTCTCTGATTAGTGGATGCTGATACATAAGCGGGGTGGGAATGGGGAACACAGGAGAAATGGAGGACCTCTGGATGGGGTAGGGGGTAGGTGAGGGGAGGGAAAGGGGAATGGGTGTAGTAAAGATGGTTGAATGAGATGGTCATCACTACCCTAGGTGCATGTATGAAGACATAAATGGTGTGACTCTACCAGGTTTGCAATCAGAGAAATGGAAAAATTGAGCTCTATATATGTACTATGACTTGAAATGCATTTAAATAAATTAATTTTAAAAAAAAGGAGAGCTTTGGTCTTAAATGCAAGATCTGGTCAGAGCTTACACAGGAACACCTAAAACCTTGTGCATAGTAATAGTTTGTGATCAATATTATCAAATATTATTTTATTCCCCACAAAGAAAATTATTGAATCAAATATAAAATCATTGAATAATGTTATTCACTGAATAAAATTATTGGATAATATGCCTAGAAAGAATCTTGAAAATCACAAGTTCAGTGTGATTTGTTTTCAGATGAAAAATCAGAGGTGTAGGTTAAGTTAAGTGCTTTGCTCTTAGTGTAGCTGTAATGCTGCTCATTCCAGGTGGCTATAGGTGCTGAGTGTGGAGATGTCTGAACCCCAGTGTCCTTTTGCTTTTATAATATGTCACATGCTGGGGAACTATATTATAAATTGCTTCTCAGATTTGAAAGTTTTAGAAGTTGGTCCCCACTGTACCATGCTGTAAATGTAAATCTCATCTTTGTAGTTTACCTCCAAAGACAATGTTTTCTCTCTCTCTCATTTTCTAGAGGCACTGTTGTTTTCTTGTAGACCAGGATTTTTTTTTTTATTTAAAAAATCATCTTTTATTAATTTTTTAAATTAATTAATTTATTTATTTTCATTAGTTATATATGACAGCAGAGTGCATTTTGATACATAGTACACAAATGGATCACATAGGACCAGGATTTTTTATTGAATAGATTAAAATTTTAAGCTCCAGCTAGAAATTGATGGTTACAATCCTCCTTCCTTATCTGTGAGTTCCACACTGAAGACTTCTTCTACCTGGATCAAAAATAATCAGGGAAAAATTGTGTTTGTCCTAAACATGTACAGACTTTTCCCTGTCATATTACCTAAACAATAGAGCATAACCACTATGTGCATAGCACTTACGTTTTTTAAGTATTATAATTCATCTAGAGGTGATTTAAAGTATACAGGAAAGATGTGTACAGGTTATATAAGGGATTTGAGCATCAGCAGATATAAGGTCCTGGAGCCAATTCCCCAAGGATACAGAGAGATGACTGTATATATAAAGCACTGTACTTCTTGTTAGAAATATATTTGGGTAAATTTGCTTTGTGCTCTCTAAATTTTAGGCGTCACCTAGATAAGTAGCAAAGACAAATAGCAAATGGCCCAAGTTCTGTTCTTTTGAAACTGGTTCCTTCTCAGACTATTCCAAGATTAAGTATTAACATATTCCAGTTAAGACATTCTCCTCCCCTGAAGCTACATTGTTCTAAACAGCAACGCTACTTTGAATCTGTATGTTTTTAACAGAAGAGTATTTCACTGACTGATAGAAAGGCCTCTAGTCTGGTCTAACTGCCTATTATTGCTCTTACTAGCGTGCACTTTGCCGAAAGAAAGAAGTTCTTCTTTCTGGTTGTGGGGTGAAGTGATTCCAGAAATAATTTTTTTCGGGTGGATACTGGGAATTGAACTCAAGGGTACTCAACCACTGAGCCACATCCCAAGGTTTATTTTGTATTTTATTTAGAGACAAGGTCTCACTGAGTTGCTTAGTGCCTTGCTTTTGCTGAGGCTAGCTTTAAACTCGCAATCCTCTTGCCTTAGCCTCTTGAGCCACTGTGATTACAGGTGTGTGCCACTATGCCCTGCAAACTGTTTTTAATTTGACAATTAAGGTGTCAACATTCCTTTATGTAGCATCTATAATGTACTGAGTGTTGTATTTTGGAGTACAAAAATATTCAAGACATGGTATCTTCAGTAAAAGAAGTTGGTCTAGATGGATAAAATGAAGACCTAAAGGAGTAATTACACTGTTAAGTAATGGGTGTTACAAAGGCATGCACAGGGGCTGAGGGTTCACAGAAGAAGTTGAGGAATAACTTTGATGTAACTGAGGACTTAGACAAAAAGCCATGGCATACCTTCAGAAGTTAACACAGGCACAGAGTGGTCATCTAGTCTCCTAATTAGCATGCTAAGCAGGAATGATTTATAATGCTAGCTAGCAGATACTGTGGACCATGAAGGAAAGGGATACAGAAGGTGAATTTTGTGCAAGATTATGGGAATCAGGGAGCAGAGGGTCAAGCAAAGCAGGCACATAGCAGAGATAAGCTTTTGGTGGTGAGAAATAAATTGAATGAATAAATAAGACCATCTGCTTTGGAAGGCAATCCAATGGAGCTGTGGGAACAGTCTAAAAGTGAGAAGTCAGGAATGAAAGATAAACTTGCCCATTTTATAGTTTTGCCTGAGGCCAGCTCTGCTTAGCTTAATTTGACACTTTCTTGGAACGTATATTATGTAACATCACCCAAATCACCTTTGGATTTTGAAAAAATATGTTAATATCTTGATAAAGTTAGGACTATTGTGTGTTTAATGGGCATTTCTATAGACACTGTTTTTAATTATGACAGTGTTGCAGTTTATCAATCAAACACATTTAAAATACCCTGCTGTTATATATTTACATTTATATTTGAATTAGTATAACTGTCAACTCCACTTCCCAGGATATCACAAAATGTAACATTTTGTGTTTTAAAATAAAATTATATTTTAGGAATCATCCTCCATTTCAAGCTACATAAGGAGTTAGGTTTGCCTTTGTCAGAGCAGATGATTTACTTTCTTGGGAGAGAGATGAGGGGATGAGGAAAAGAGACATGAAAGAGGTGGAAGATGATCTGCATCTCTCACCATGTGCCTGCTCCTTGCTTTTCAGATTCAACTTTATTATTTTTTGTCCTTTCCTCATTTTTTTTTTATTTAAAAAATTTCAAAGACCATCATAATACCTTTTTCTGGACTTTCAAATGTTAAAAAATTTTATACTCATTTTGCACAAATGTGCAACTTCTGTGTCCTCTTGCCCTCTCTTCTTTTCTCTTGGTATCATTATGGACTCATAGTTGTTTTAATTCAGTGTGTTACTCATTACTGTCTCGTTCTTTTTGAAGCTTCAGAGTTACAAACAATATGCACACACCCACTTGTACACAAACACACACACACACACATTTCCTTTTTCTCAGGTTATTTAGAAGTACATATCATGATACAGCTTTTCAGCATACATTCTTCTATATAACTAAAAATAAGGACATTCTTCTATATAACTGAAATATAATTATGAAACCATGATTACATTCATGAAAATTAACATTAGTTAAATAACAATGTATTATTATTTTTTAAAACACAGTTCATATTTAAGTTAACCCAATTGTCCCCCAAAATGCTTTTTACAGCTGTGATTTGAGATGGTATAGGTTCAGGATCAAATCTAAGTTCACAAATGACATTTGAACATTTTGTCTCTGGCTTTATTTTTGGTTAATCCTGTTGATTTTCTTTTCCCCAGTGTGACCTTGAGAACCTGAGTGAATTGCCTTGCAGAAAGTTTCTTATTTTGGATTTGTCCAGTTGTTTCTTCATGATGATCTGTAGATGAAACATCTTTGATGCTATAGCAATGGTTGTGTTTTTACTGTGTCACATCAGAAGCAGGATACATCAATCTGTAATTAATAAGTAATGCTGAATGCATTAAAGGGGTGACTACCACATTTCTCAAATTGAATTAATGAATTACCTTTGGGCTGGTACTCTGCTATTTGTGAATTTTCTATTCTTCTACCATTTTCTACAATAATTTCAGCATCCATTAATGATTCTTCATTAATTCATTATTATACTAAGGGATTCAAAATTGTTTCTATCACTCTTTCTAGGAGTATTAACTGAAATTCTTCTATAACTAAGAGTTTTCCCAATTTCTATCATTTAGCATCATTATACCAGTTTTTAAAATTGAATGTTATTCATTGCTATCATAGTTATTTTTGAATTTTTGATGTTCAAAAAAGCTACAGATTTGGCAGTAGAATTCTTATTAAACTGACTCTAGTGTTTCCTTTCTTTCTTATTTATTTACTTACTTATTAATTTATTTATTTTTGAAGAACTCAGAACTGAACCCAGGGGTGTTCTATCAATGAGCTATGCCCCAGGCCATTTTATTTTTTATTTTGAGACAAAGTCTCATTAGGTTTCTGAGGTTGGCCTTGAAATTCCTCCTACTTCAGCCTCCTGAGTTACTAGGTTTACAGGCATGTACCACATCTCAGCTTTTATCTTGTTTTGATATAGCACCATTGGATTTTGAGCACTTCCTTAAGTCTGGCACACAATGTTTTAGAGTCCCCTTCTTTCCTGCTCAGACCTGGAGAAAAACATTTCTTTAGTTACTCCTCATTCCTTTCTTTTGGAAAATGCACTTGCAAAATAAATTCTGGATAACAGACACAATCATTGCTATAAGGGTATGTTGTTTCTAGACTCTTTTAGTGTTTAGGACAAGCAAACATACCTATATTTTCAGGTAAAATCCACTATATCAGAGAAAAGTTTATTGTGATACTAATGAGTTCCTTCTAAGGTTCTATGCTTAACTTTGTATTTCTAATTTTCCTTAGAGATCCCTCTGAAATTATCCCTGTGGCCTTCGCGTTTTGACACAGGTTTTTTTTTCATATTCTGTAATTCCATATTTGTAATTTGCTTTTTTTCCACAGAGAAAATTCTCATTCCCTGACAAATCTATTTATCAACTCATTTGTTTTATCTTGTATATAATATAATTTCTGAATTATAACTCTAGTAGCAATACCTACAACAAAACTGCTAAGATAATTTTAGAATTTTATTGCCATTCTGCCCTTAGAATACTTTCAACAAAGTGTATATTTAGTTACTTGAATTAAATTTTTACTCTCCATGATTGTGTTATCAGTTTAATAACATGAATTTTAGACATATGTGTTTATGTTTAATTTTAAGTTGTTTTTCGTTATCTGCGTTTAATTATTTTAATTATGTAGAAAATATATACAACTCAAAATGACAAAAACTGTATATCTGTATACATTTCCCTCTTATCCTTCTTCCCTCAAATTTGTTCCAATGGGAATCTGCTAAATGTCACATTATTCTTGACAACCGCTAAGGAGAAGTACAACCATTTACCCTGTATCATTCTTACTTGCTTTATTTTCCCTCATACTCCCTACAGCTACATGATGTGAATTTTTACTGTTCCCTGTGACTACAGTAAAAATCCCACTAGAATATTTTGTCTGTTTCATTCACTGCTATATCCTAAGAACGTTGTATAGATCATTCACTGCTATATCCTAAGAACGTTGTATAGATCCTACATAGTACATGTTCCAAATATATTTGTTATTTGAATTGCATAAATTGTACTTTTACTTATGCTACTGAGGGTTACCCTTTATAGTCTACTGCAAACTTCGCCTTTTCCTCACAATTTCTTTTGAAGACTGTTCCCCATCTTCTCATATTTAAAAGCTGCTAATATTCCATGGAAGAGCTATATTTTGTTTAGCCCATCATTTCAAGTGGTATCTAGGTTGTTTCTAGTATTTTACTATAACAGACCCTGCTATATTTTTTAAAAATATTTTTATTTCAGTTATAGGTGTACATAATACCTTTATTTTTATGTGGTTCTGAGGATCGAACCCAGTGCCTCGCACATGCTAGGCAAGCGCTCTACCGCTGAGCCACTTCTCCAGCCCCAGACCCTGCTATATTGAATATCTTTTTACATATAGTTATATTTGTTTTCATATGTAATATATTTTAAAATGTTCATGTTCAATAAAAGTGAGCACTTTTAAAAAGTATTATAAGGGAGGGCTGGGATTGTAGCTCAGCGGTAGAGCGCTTGCCTCGCATGTGTGAGGCCCTGGGTTCGATCCTCAGCACCACATACAAACCAATAAAATAAAGACATTGTGTCCATCTACAAATTTAAAAAAAAAAAAATCTTTAAAAAAAAAAGTATTATAAGGGAGAAGGAAGAAAACTTTAGAGTTGTATCAAGGAATACATATGATTTCAAAGAAATTTCTACTGATGAAATCCTCTTTAAGCTACAGACTTACAGAAATATATAGGAAAAACAGTAGGACATAACTTCCCTATGTTCATATATGAATACATCACCAGTGGAATTCCTCATTATGTACAACCACAAGAATGGGATCCTAATTAGAATAAGTTGTATTCCATGCATGTACAATATGTCAAAATACACTCTACTGTTCATATATATATAAAACAAATAATTATAAATAAATAAAATCAATAAAAAAGAAATATATATATATTAGTTTCATGCATCTTAAAACATATTACATGTGGACATACATGCTTGAAAGAATATATCAAAATAATTTCTAAGGTTCCCTGTAACTCAAATGCTCCATGATACCCTATGTTCTTTTAGCTCTATAGAATATGACAGACTTGTTTCCATACTTTTTCCTGTTTATTGAACCTATTAATGTAGAAGGTGAAGCAAGATGGCAGCGGAGTAAGATCCCCCTGTGATCCTCTCCCCAGAGACAAACTAAATTGAACAGCTATTCAAACAGCAACTAACTTTACAGGAACTAAGAAAATCAGGTGAGAGATCATAGTGACTGCTTTTAGTGTAACAAAATGAAAAGACATTAAAGAAGTCAGGAACGAAAGAATTGTCCTTGCACTCTTCCTGCACTCCAAGCCACACAGCATGGATGGGTATGTCTCTTGTCTGTGAGGAGGGAGAGAAAATACAATCTAGGACTTAGATTTGAAACCCAGTGCTAGATAAAGGTACGTGACTCATACTACCATGCTGACACTTATAGGTTTAGCTTCTGCATTAGGCCAGGCAGCTGACTGAACTCTTCCACTTCTCTTCTAAACTCCGTGGCAGAGCAGGAAGCAGGTCATAAGAGCTAGCACAGGGCTTTGTCTCAGATCCCAGGGACAGGTCTGCTACAGTGATACCCAGCACTCAATAGGAACTGATGGCTCTAAACATGCCAGAGCTCACACATGGAGCCTCTAGACGGGCTCCAGCAACAGGTGGAGATATGTGCTTGTGGGACCAACTTGAGTTTCAGCCTGCATTATTTCCAGTCTTGGAGCTGACTCAGGAAGACCCACCCATTTCCAGAGAATATGCAGGCCCTTGGAGCTGTGGAGCCTCAGCATAAGCCATCTTAGTGCCAGCCTTGGTGCCCAAGGAACTGTTTCCACCACCCATTCCCCAACACAACTGTCACCAGATTATTGCTAGTACATAAGAATCCAGATCTGCTCCAGAATCAGGAATAACCCTGTCCCTTCACCACCCGTGGGACAAACTCATTTTTTGGCCTATATCACCACCAGTGCAACATGAATTTCATTTAGCACACTCCCAAAATTGTGAACAACTTTGTGGTTGAGAATCAGTTAAAACCCACCTCAGCACTAGCCTAGGTGGCCAAAAGACAGCATGATTAATGTTACAACTACCTCAGAGTGAGTACAATACCCATTTGTTGGGAGTAGGACAGGAAACTAAGCATAAGACTGTTCTGGAATTTAGTGCTTGGTTAATGGAACCTAACACTAGGAAGATCCTCACAGTCCGTATCTCCAGGCCTACCTTTGTATGAAGCCTCTGGAACAGCTCCAGTGCCAGGAGAAGAATGCAATCCCGCTATATTGGACTTCTTTCCAGCTAGCATCATCTGAATTTGGTTGTAGTGTTCTTGAACCGTAAGTCTACCTGAGCATTAGGCAGGTCATAATAGTGTGGACCTTATTCCTACTTCAGTATTGTGTCAGTATAGGTGGGTTGTGGGCTCTGGGATGATATAGCCATATCTTGGCAGCACTGATGACAGCAAGTATGACAAAAGAAACTGTGGCTGGTTCATCCATGGTGATTATACTCAGAGATGGGCCAGATCCTGCACTGCCTGACCACAGGCTGATAACTATGAACATGGCATCTGTGTCCACTCTGTCATTACAGAGAAAACTGTGTAAATAGACTACCCTTTGTAGGTATTTTTATGGTTATTTTTGAGCAATACACCAAAAAATGTGATAGGGACAAACCTGATTTTGGATCATCCTCCAGTACTGGAACAGTGACAACACAAACACACTAATAGGAGACTTAAAGTAAATACTCACCTGGGTGCTATCCAGTGCTAAAGTAGTGAAATGACTGACTAAAAGTTCAGAGAAAAGAAGCAGCTTGTTTAGAACTTCTGGGAAGACAGGCCCAAAGCCATATTAGGATGATTAGAATAAATACCTCATTCATCAATGCCCAAATGATGTTGCACACCAAAAAGCATAAAAAACTTTCACAAATCCAAGACCAAACCAATCGAGTGAGAATACTATGTTCAGCAAAACCATCTTTTAGACATGGAGTAATAGATATTCCCAGACAAACATAAACTGAGAGAATATTCTTCATGAGATATGTTTTCTTCCTCAAACTGAGAGATATTAATGAGTAATAAGAAAGCATAGGAAAGCACAAAACTCACTGGTAAGAGTATAAATAGCTAGTTATAATCAAAAGTGATTCTTGTAAACTTATATTTACATGTAAAAACTTTATTGCTAGGGCTTGGGTTGTGGCTTAGTGGTAAAGCATCTGCCTAGCACATGGGAGGCACTAGGTTTAATCCTCAACACCACATTAAAAAATGAATAAATAAAATAGTTCTTATGTTAAAAAAAACCCTTTATTACTACAAAACAGAAACACTGGATACAATGTAAGAATTAAAAATACATAACTGAGTTGAAAGAAAGGAAGAAATCAAAATACATGACAATATATATGTTAAACAAAAATTCTGGAATGTTATTGCTTTGGACTGAGCTTCTGCACTAGCTCACAATAGTCCAGACCAAACCAAAATGGAGTCCCTCATACTAAATGCCACATAATCAAACTGAAAACTTAAGGAAGCAGACAGATCCCAAAACATTCCATTTTTTTCCTGAATACAGGAGATTCTAATTTACCCAAGTCAGCATAATAAGAAAGTTTGTTAACCCTTTCAAATAAGTAACCTCAAGTAACCTGATGTTAACTAATTGGTTTATTCCCCACCATTTTGTTTTCTTGCTCCCATCACTGTTCTATTGCCTACTGAGCTTTTACTCTATATTTTAGAATAGACATTGCAGCAATTCATAAATCACAAATAAAAGAAAGTCAGATCTATAACTAAATTTGCAATTTTGTCTGTCGACAAATATAAGTGATTACTGTGTTACTCAGAGAGGTTTGGTTCCATAAACATTTTGTTCAGCTTCAGAGTATATATTCACATTTCTTTCATGTGTGTAAAGCCATTCACCCTGGGTAACATTCAAACCATAATGCTGTGTTAAAAAAAACTGAAGCCATGATGGCCAGCTTGGCTAGGTCAAATTGGAAAGAACTGAGAAATTCTCACAAGAGAAATTCTACAGAGATGGCCCAAGACAGGTACCTAATAAAGAGCACAGACAGCTTTTTGCATGTGCTTCACTGCAGAACTTTCTCTGTATTTTAGAGTATTCATAAATTGGTGAAATTGTTTCTTTGTGAATATCTCCTTTGGGTCTTTGCTGGCTGCTCTTTGCCTAAGGAAAATAAAACAGAGTTTACTGCTTTCAAGTTGTCTATATTTTCAACTTTATCTGTTTTTCTCTTTGATGATTGAAACTATTCTATTTATTGGTTTCAATTATAAATGGCATGCTAGCAATTAATAGTAATTATTAAAATTATTCTTTGATATTTTCTATATTTTGCCATCGTGAAATTCTTACTATGTTTGGAAAACCAGTTGTACCAGAGAAAACAGACTTTTTTCTTTCCTCTTTAAAGATTCTATAATAACAGTAATCACCTTTCTTTCTATAAGGACCTTTTTTGAGAATTAATGACTAGCTAGCTAGGTCAATGACCTTAAAATTTCAGGATCTTCAATTTTCCCATGTACTCATTAATTCTTATAAAATGCCCAAGACTGAAATAATTAGCATTCAAATAAAAGCAGAAATAGTGGGATCCAATAGGATGTTGGCAAGATATCAGGGACAGTATTTAGAGTGAAATTTATGAGAAAATGCCAAATATATGTGATGAGTTGGTTGGCATATAAAAATAACTCAAAGCAAGTAATTAGTGGTGTAAAAAGAGAAAGAAACAGAAAATAGCAGAGGTTGTCCAAATAAATAATGATTGGGTAGTTGTGTATCATTCAGAATGAGTTAAAAAATAGCTCATTTTATAGTTAAGAAATAGTAGTTAAATAAAATAGTTTAAAAATAGTAGGAAATAGTCACAGAAATATAAAACTGGTGAAAATTTCAGCCAGTTGTGAGAACTGCAAGATTTTTTAATGTATATGCAATAGTTGTGGAGCAAAATGAAATGTTACCTGTGATAAAAATAGGCCTATAAATTAGGGAATAAAAAAGATAAGATTCTCAAGAATTTTGCTACCATGAATCTTGATCATTGTTAGAACCCCACTTTGAATAACATGATGTTAATTGGTTTTTGTATGTGTGATAGACTCATAGGAAAGTAGACACATATACTGTTTAAATTTTAGATGAATTAGAGAAAACAAAGAATAAACTATTATCTTTCCCTTAATTCTAATCCATTAAACTCCATCAAAATGAAAAAAAAAATAAGTTTGCCGTTTCTTCTCAGGAAAGTATACCTCCTAATTTAGAGTGAAATTACATTGGAATGGAGTTGAAATTTTGTGAAATTTGAAACAACCTATATAGCTAATTTAACTCATGCTGGGTCTGTCATTAAGAATGTGGAAATAGGTCTGGGGTGTGGTTCAGTGACAGAGTGCTTGCCTAGCATATGCAAACCCTGGGTTCTATACCTAGCATCACAAAACAAGCAATACATGGAATATGGAAATAATCTAGTAGAGTCCATAGAAATAGTCACATTTTAAAGAAGACTTTTAGAAAACTGTTAGATACATACTTGATTTGGAATATAAGAAAATTGGACCTAGACTATAAAGGGAGCCAGAAGGGCAATTGCTTGTATAGGTTGAATATTATCACAGAATTATACTGAGTCACTCCTTAGCACTTCAGCAAACCACTACCAGCAGAGAATGATGCATTGAAATTCAATTCATCTTACTGTGGAACAACATTCTAAGGCAGACCATAAATCTTATATGTATGCTTCACATAAGCGTGGTTCTTTATTTTTATTTTTTGGCTTCACCATAGTTATTCTCAAGTTACCAAATCATAGAATCAGAGTTGGAAGGGCACCTACATATGTCAACTAAATCACTTCACTGCATCAACTTACCTAGCTTTTGTGTAAACATTTCCAGGAACAAAACATTTTACAATTCCCCCAAATGTGCTGTTAAATCACTGCAGTGATTATAAGCCCCAACAGCGAGGAGTTCTGCATCCATATGGGCCTTGTGTTTGCCCTCATTCTTCTCTTCCCTGCCCGCTCTTGTCCATCTCCATCTAGATTCTTATATTGAGGGTCTTATATTCTTTTATTTAAGTAAATGCATTTTCTTTGTCTGCATCTCTACTGCAGATTTTTTCTAATGTTCCAGTGTCACATTTGTTTTTCTTGTGTTTAAGTACCCCCAGATCTTTCATATTTTGTCCTTAATCCTCAAAACATTTACTTTATTTTGAATTGAAAGCAAATGAACCAGAATGTTATAAATCAAGCTGAGAGGAAAATGAGGTATTGGAAAGTGTGAATATCTGAAGGGCTATTTTCACCAATTGCAGGATTTAAAGGCATTCTTGCAGGCTTAGGAAAACCTCAGTGGGGATGGCTGCCAACCTCTCTTTTAGGTTTACTTACCCAGGCAAAATTGTTGCGATACTTGCTGGCTAACATCCTATTAGCATACATAAAGCTTTCTGTTGGAACATTTACAGAATCAATTAAAGTTCAGAATATTTTTTAAGAGCATGGTTGAGGGACTCATTTAGTGAATTGAATTTCAGGATGTTTTTATTCCTGTAGGGACTGCCTATAAAATATTGGCAGGTGGTATGTTAAGGCCATAGAAGATTTTGCACTTAAAGAGACATTCATTCAGGTATGTTTTCCATCTAGTAGGTTACTACATCAGTTTGGAAGTGACATATCCTAAATCCCAATTTCATATGTGCCATAAATTTTTCTAAAGAATAGTTTTTACTTTTGAAAAATAGAGACTCTGTATTGAAATCAATTTAAAAATAAATCTAACAATTCTTCTTCCATGAGATAAGTTCTTAATTTATTTATGTTGACAATGCTCTAAAGAGTCCTGCTGAGTTTTCACCATCAAGGCTTTTGATTTACTTAGCAAAAGTAGGTATTTTTGTGCTAAGTGAGGAATACAATTATTCCAGAAGTTTTCCCTTCTTATAGCTGGGGCATTATATTCTGAAAGGAATCATGTATATTCATCAGTTTTGTGGATAAGAATGAAAACAGTATTTTTTAATTGACAATATTTCTCATTAACAAAACTTATGCAGCCTACTTATTTATGTAGAAAGTTACTCTTTACAGGATGTGTTCAGTAAAGTATCCACATCTGCCAGAAAACACTTTTGTGACAACCATTGAAAGCATTGAAAGTTTGAAGTCAGAGCTCACACATACCAAACAAAGGTTTAGGGAAATATATACATAAATTGAAATACGACTAGTTGAAGAATTTTATATAGCTAACAAAATAAATGTACCATTTTATTTTTAATTTTTGGAGTGTGATGTGGTTAGCTATGACAGATAACAATAAAACCATATCCTTTAACGTGTGCATGTGTATGCATCATATTCTCTCCTATAAGATGATGTTATGACATGCTATTGTTACAAATGTACTTCAAAGGACATTTTTTTTCATGCTGTTGATCTATAAAGTCTATGTTGAAGATTAAAGCCAGAACCTATTGTGCTTGCTTCAGTTCTTGTAGATCAGGAATTATCAAACTTTTTCTGTAAAGTACACATAGGATTTGTGGGCCAGATGGTCTCAGTTGCAACTATTGAACTCTCCTGTTGAGTACAAAAGCAGGCATGGATACCATGGAGACGGGCATGAAGTGTTTCAAAAAACTTAATTTTCAAAAACAAGTGGCAGGTAGGATTTTTGCACATGGACAGTAGTTTGCAGACCCCAGTACTTGGTTTTTGATTTATGTTTATTACATGGCTTTATCTTTCTCAGAGTTTTTTAGATAATTTCAAATTCTGCTTTAGGAATGTTTGCAAAGCAAATCTCAGTCCTTTCCAATTCATGTCTATCTGGAAGAGCCTTACTGTAGCCACTTGTCCTTTCAATACCCCATAGCATCATATGGAGAGAACAGAGTGCTACTTCTTTTCCGTAAGAGCTGGAATTGTTCCCAGAGGTTATCAATGACAAAAGATTCAAGAAGCTTGAAGTCTAGAGTTTATCTCTACAACCACAGGAATCAGTTTCCTCAACAGTGAAGGAAGATATTGAGACTAGATGTTATATAAATTCACTACAAATTCTATGATTTTATGAAACTAAATTAAGTTCTTGGCCAAACAGATTCTGTAGGCAGTCTCAGATCACTGTGTTTTACTTCAGAACTATTTTCCTCAAACAGAACAAAGAGTAGACAGGTTTTTTTTAAAATATTTTTTAAATTTATAGATGGACACAGATATCTTTTATTTTATTTTTATGTGGTGCTGAGGATCGAACCCAGTGCCTCATGCATGCAAGGCAAGCGCTCTACCACTGAGCTACAATCCCAGCCCCAAGAGTAGACAGTTTGGAAGGGAAACACAGTTTATATATATTTTTTTGACTTACCTGAATGAGACTAACATCTCCCTTGAGTATTTTTGTGGATAAATTCAGGCACATTTCTTTTAAAATGTGTAGGTAAAATACATATTATTTTAAAATTGGCTGATATTTTATAGTGTAATACATTTCATCATTTATAATAACACATTTCTTTTTACTTTTCAACATGTGAAATGAGAATGTGAAATGCAATTTTTATGATTTATGCACATATGTAGTTATGGATCATACATTGGCATAAAACTTGACATTCATAGACACATATGCATACACACTTACACAAATTTTATGCAGCTTTCAAGAGAGGCCCAAGGACAATAGTGAAGCATGTTTTTAAAAAATTCTGTTTCACCACGGCTTTTGATAGCTAAGAGGATAATTATATGTAGGAAATTATGAATCTCAATGACTAATTTATCAGTAACTTAGAATCTGCATGAGAAAAGTTTAGAAATATTCTTCACCAAGTTATTTTTCTTGTACTTGTATGTTTACATACACAGGAATGATATATTAAAAAAAATCTAAATTTTAAGTCAGTTCTTCTAACAATATAGAATAAAACTGCAAATGAAGAAAAGTATGTCAATTTAATTGGCATTACTTTATTTTATATAAAATAATGGTGTGGTCTTATAATTGATGTCACAATAAATTTATAAGCATAATCATATTGTTTAATAGGAAATGACTGATAAGAATTAGAAGAAATATAAATTTTAAAAAATTATATAAATAATAAAGGAGATTTTTACTTAAGTATAGGAAGAGGGAAAAGATTCAAAAAATAAATTGATTTCTTATAAATTTATGTCAATCAGAAATGAATGAGCTAATATTACCACAATTGTGCATGAAGTTCTTTGAAAAACACCAGCCTTGCCTGTCTTTTGCATCAATGTCCCTCGCATTCACAGCAATGCCTGCCACAAAGATGGCTGTCTGGCTTTTTTTAAGACATCTGTTGAGCATGAATTTCATTTAAAGTGCCTTCAAGCAAAATCAGTCTATAGGAAAAGCTGAGGCTCTGCAGCACTTCAAGTCTTCGTGTTGAATAAAGAGTTGAGGAAAGAACCCTGGTCACAAACCAGGTTCCGAAGGGTTAAGAATGTTTATGAAAGTTATTGTTACACATGATCTGTGAGTTCATATTAGACAAAGAAGCATGAGTCAACAATGCTGATATTCAGAACCACAGGTGTTCGTACTGAAAGAGTGGCCTTGACTAAAGATACCAGCCAACTTAAATAAGAACCAAGCATGACTTATCATTTAACTTTCCTTTTAAAATAATTCATCAGTTCAGATCTTGTCAAAATGCTTTCTAATAGTATTCCATGATTAAACAATCTTTTAAGCATTGGTCTGAAAGAAAGAAACAGTACAAAGATATCAGTTTCTGAACCAATTTTGATAGAAGCAGATGCCAACACAAAGAATTCTTGCAGAACTTCTTTCCATATGGTCTTCAGTATGTTTTGTTCCTGCAATTTTTAGAGTCTAGAATACTTTGGGAAGTTAGGTGTCATCACCACCCAAGCAAAACCAAATTCTTACAAAACTCACAAAATAATCTTTTTGGCTAAAGAAATGAATTTAAAAAAAAATAGATAACAAAGTGTTAGATGAAAGTTTGACTTAAGTAGTCAGAATTTTAGTGTTTGTATTTTATATATATTTATATAGACATATACATTTTACTGTAATATACTGGATATTGAAGATCTAAATAGAGAACTTGGATTTTGTTTAAAATACAGTGAATGTGAATTCTCCGAAGAATCATCTTTGTTGTTGCCACCACCATCATCATCATCATCATCATCACCACCAAGCTACCAATACTGCAGCTCTTATTATGAGGTGCATAATATTCTATGCACTTCATGAATGCCAACTGATTTAATCCTTATAACGGCCATATGAAGTAGGAGCTATTGTTATCCTCCTGTTTAGAGATGAAAGTAGCAAGGCACTACGAGGTCAATCACTTTGACCAGGTTTATATCGTTAATAAATGGCAAGACTAAGCTTTAAATGGAAGCAGGCTGTGCTATTAATTACTGTATTGTCCCATAAGCAAAAATCAGGAAATGATACAGGCTTACTGTAGTGTATAAGAGATATGCAAATACCTTGGACTTGAGAGTAGAACGAGTAGGGATGATGATAGGGAGTTGGCAATAGAACGGAGGAGCCAAGTATAATACTTGAATTCAAGTTGGGTTATAGGAAATCCTAAAATTGAGATAAATTTGTGTTGATATATAGGAATATTAAGAAACAATAATTTGAAAAAATATACTTGTTTAAGGTTGTCTTTGGAGTTATAATTATAATTCATGGAGTATGAATCAGAATAGGAAAATGCGAGAGCCAAGAAAACTCGTGTGAAGTTGGTTGCAATGACTTCTATGTGAGATTTAGAAACAGAAAGCATGGTTATGAAGGACATTTTGAAGGGAAACTCTACAGTCGTTGGAAGTTCACTGTAAATGAGAAAAGAAGGCGAGATATGGACCAAAAAAAAGTGTATGCCTAAGAAAGCTGTGATCTTTTGTGAGCTTTAGGAAAGCTAGAAACTTCTGTGGTGATCTGGATTGAGTTTTTAATCATCAGCCACTCCCAAAGTTTCCAAAAGTAGCATAACTCAGGCAGGGCTGAACCAGTGGCTTGAATCAGCCACCTTCTAATTAATACTTACACTTTGAGAGTATTCATGTGCATTATTTAGTTTGTACAATTAATATCTAATTTCTTGTGTTTATAAATAAAATTATTTTCTATTAGTTTTCAATTTAATAAATATTTACTGAGTTTTTCTCTAAGTCAACAAAGAACCATAAGCACTAGGACACTGTGCTCATGTAGTTTCACTGCAACTCTGGGAAATTACATGTGCTTTGTATTCATCATGGAGACCCACAATGCAATACAGAAAGAACATAAGCAGATGTGTTAAAAATAGCATCCCTCTTTTGTTGTTCTTCATAAATCCCTAAGAGTAAAGGTGGACATGGAAAACATACAGCAACTTCCACAAATTTCTCTTAAGGGTCAAGCCAACAAACTAAAATATCTAGAAGCAGCATTTGAAGATGGGGATGGGTTTTAAGGTAACTTTTATAATAGCCTCTTGAGATTTGTTCTTGTTTGCACTTTGAGCAAAATGATTTTGAAACAAGACAAAAAAATAGCAAATGGCAACAAAAATAAAAATGTTTGTTTTCCATTATTTAACACATATTGAGTGTTCATTTTCTGTGTTCTACACAGTATAAATAATTATGCTTTGTCACTGCCCTGCAGAAGTTCGCTCTCTTCAAGGGACAGTGTTAGCATGCTTGTTCCATTGTCATGTGAATCCAGGCCACATGAAATCAGGAACTTGGAAAACTGCTTTTTGGGGGTGGACTTTGTTGTTTAAAGGAAGAGAGAAGAAGACAAAGCTGGTAGAATGAAATAAATTGCATGTGTTTCCATACCAGATAGATCTGTATAACCTCAGGGTTAGGATAGGGTGGGTTTAAAAGGGAGGGGGAGTATATGACTGAGCTGATAATAAGCTAAATCAGAGTGGCCAGACTCGTACAATTGACTATTTAATGGGAGACATGGGAAAAGACACTGAACTCTTGGCTATGATCACCAGAGCCAAGAGAATTATTATTATGCATTAGAGAAAAATGCAGCGTGGTGAGGGCACTAAATGAAAAAGAAAGAAATGCTCCTTGAGTCTATTGCTATCAGGGGAAGAGGAGGTTGTTGTTGCCTAGGTGAGAAATGGCCAAGTCTCAGGCTAAAACAGTAGCAGACAAAAGATGAAAAGAAAGATGTTATTGTTAATCTATAGCATTTTAGAGCTAGATGGCACTTTATCAATAATCTTCAAGTTGTTACATTCCGGTTAAACCATTTACTATTTGAGAGGCATTGGGGCTAATTTCCTGATATTACCAATAAACAGTTTTATTAATTTGTCAAATAGTGTCCTGGTACCCTTGTGAAACCCCACAGAGGTCAAATATGTGCTTTATAGAGCACAATAGATAGTAGACAGAAGAAGTATAATTATAGGAGACATTTTGAAGGAATAAGATATAAGTTTTGGCAACAGACTCCAAGAGCAGAGTGGAAGAGATGATTCAGAGTTTAGTCATTAACACATTCTGTTCTCTTTTGGCCATATGCATTTTAGAGACTCTATAAATGAAGATGATTAACATTCATTTGAACACTAAGAGGCATATTGGTAAAACAGTTTTCTGTGTTGGCCTTTTGTATTGTAACTCCCAAACATTCCATAGTTGGAAAGGCAGTCAGTTGAGTTGATTTTATTGTGTGGTATCATTTGTTTAGCACAAACATCAGGTCATCTGTTTCACAGTGTCTGAATAAAAGTTTCATTTCATGTGAAGGCTTTGGCCTTGCTCTTCCAAATCACCCGTGGATCCTCTTATCACCTTTATTTGTTATGGTTTGCTGTGAATGCCTTGTATGGGGAGTTTATTTTTTAGCACTGTATTTCACAAAATCATTATGTAGCTCTTGTTTCAGAAGCACCACTGCAAAAAGAGCCCTGGTGCTACATTTTTGTTTGCTCAGAGAAACACTGGATATACCTCTCTAGTGGATAGCTCAGGTTCCTCACCTCCAAGTCACCTGCTTGTTTAAATACTGGTATCAATGTAGCAAAATAATGTTTTACTTCCAAATATATTTTTTAAAAAAGAAACAAAGCCTGGCTTTGACAACTTGCCATCACTTCTAACAAAGATGTATTTAAGATCCATTAATTCTGAAATCTGTATCTACCCTTTGTTATGGTTTGGATGTGAGGTGTCTCCCCAGAGCTTACCTGTGAGACAATGCAAGAAGATTCAGAGTAGAAAGGATTGGGTTAGGAAAGCTTTAACCCAATCAACGAATTAATCACCTGATGGGATTAACTGAGTGTTAACTGAAAGCAGGTGGGGTGTAGCTGGAGGCAGCTGGGTACTGGGGGTGTGGCTTGCGGGTATACGTTTCTGTTTGGTGAGTGGAATTGTTCTCTCTGCTTCTGATCATCATGTGAGTCGCTCTCCTCCACCATACTCTTCTGCCATATTGTTCTGCCTCATCTGGAGCCCGGAGTAATGGAGCCAGCTGTCTATGGACAGAGACCTCTGAAATTGTGAGCACTCACATAAACTTTTCCTCCTCTAAATGTGTTTTGGATGGGTCTTTTAGTCATAGTAGTGAAAAAGCTCTCTAAAGCACTCTTATGAAACTATCATATTTACAAGAGGTATTCCTACAAATTTACAATATTCCCTTTGAATCTACAAAAGAGAAAAGAAGAATACTGTTACAATATGTATCCCAATATACAAGTTGATACAAGTTAGAGTTGTATAACTCAAAGACATATATGCAGACTTCCTAGACTTAGAAGTGAGAGTAGGTCCATAAGACACCTACAAATGTCAAACATCCTGCCTCTGTGGTACTTTAATGAACCCGAGCCTTTGGTCTTCCCAAGTTTCTTTGTGGGGGGAGTCCTATTTTGGTGGGGGGAGATTCACTATGTGTGCATAGATGAAGAGATGATACCGGGAAAAAATAATTTTGGTAATTATCACGGGGGGCTCCCTGAAATTTTAAAAATCTACAAGGGAAAAAGGCTTGTAGATACATAACAGTACATCTTAGAAATTAAATAGAAACTTAGATATTACAGTAGATATTTAAATAAAAGAATACAATCATTTTGGTCCCTCTCAGAACCTGAGACTCAGGATAGACTATATACTGGAGGTAAAAAAAAAAAAAAA
>PVHX01014829.1:0-29804 GCA_004024805.1 Geosciurus inauris
TTGCTGAGGCTGGCTTTGAACTCACGATTCTCCTGTCTCAGCCTCCCTAAGTGCTGGGATTACAGGCTTGAGCCACCGTGCCCGGCTTCACCAGCATTTCTTGCTCCTAACGATGACTTAGTACTTGCTGGTCAACTTTTCTTCATCCCATCACCCCCCAGAATGAGCAGTTTAACTCATCATGAGACAAGTTTGTACCTTGAGACTAGAGAGCAAAGGTTAAAACACTAGGAACCCAGACTTTCCAAACCTTCTATGCCTGTGGGGTCTGGCTCAGAGCAGGACTAGTCCCAGCACCACTTCAGATCCCAAACTTCCAGCCTTGCTTTTACTCCATATGTGGAGATCATAATGACACCCCTCCCCTCCCCCACCAATGGCAAGGCTATGAGATGATCCCCCAGCCTCCACCCCCACTCTAGCTTACCCAGCACAGAGGAAGTATTGTGGGAACATAGAGGAGGCCTGGTCAGGCTCCTGACCTCTCTCTGCCTCATTATCCTCCTCTGTCCCCTTCCCTTGGGGACTCGAGAGTCAGTGATAGCCAGGTGCAGTGGCGCACACCTGTAATCTCAGCACTTTGGGAGGCTGAGACAGGAGAATTGCAAGTTCAAAGCCAGCCTCAGCAAGGGCGAGGTACTAGACAACTCAGTGAGACCCTGTCTCTACATAAAACACAAAATAGGGCTGGGGGGTGTGGCTCAGTGGTCGAGTTCAATCTCCATTACCAAAAAAAAAAAAGACTTAGTGAGGCCCAGAACCTCAGCCTGGTGCACCCGACTCAAGAGCTGCAGCCAGTGCCTGTACTGGCACGATGCTCCTGCTACCTGCCACTCCAGCACCTTGAGGCCTCACAGCCTCTTCCTCTGCCCAGTGTGTCAAACGTGACCACTGGGTCTCCCCACAGTGACCCTGCCACATCTAATATAGACTGATGCCCCAGGTTTCCGTACCCCAGCCCTCCCCTCAACTCTGAGCTCCTGTGGCGGCCCCACCCCAGCCTCCTTCATTCAAAACCAATCCACTGGCTGTGCCCAGACCCAGCAGCACCTGATGGCATCCTAGACCCTTCTCTCTGACTCACACCCACTCCACTCTTCAGACGCTGGTGGCTCCACCTGCAGAAGGGATCCAGAACCTTTTCACTTGCCCCCCACCGACCCCCCATTGCCTGCCCTATCCCACCCCCACCTCCCTTCTGAATCCCATATCAGCTTCCTCTCCATCGCCCTGGGCCCGCCTCCTGCCTCCTGCCTCACAGTCTGTCTTCCTCCATCCCTCCAGCCAGAGGGAGCCTGTGACTGCCTGAGGCAGGAGCCTCCCAGTGACATCATGGCACTCCAGGTAAAAGGGTAGACTTCATCATGACCCACAGGGCCCCACAGGATGCAGCCCTGTCACCTCTGACTTAACCTACCACTGCTCTCTCCCCATGCGCCCTGTCCCAGCTGGATCTCCTCAGTGTTCCTTAAGCCTACGACATGTTCCTGCCTCGAGGATTTCGCACTGGCTACTCCACCTGCCCTAAATGCTTTTCCCCAGATGTGCTTAAAGGTCACCCTTTTTTGGGTTTTTTTGGTACTGGGGATTGAACTCAGGGGCACTTGACCACTGAGCCACATCCCAGCCCTATTTTGTGTTTTATGTAGAGACAGGGTCTCACTGAGTTGCTTAGCACCTCACTGTTGCTGAGGCTGGCTTTGAACTCGCGATTCTCCTGTCTCAGCCTCCCTAAGTGTTGGGATTACAGGCGTGCACCACTGCGCCCGGCTCAAAGATCACCTTTTGAGCAAGGTCTCCCCAGCACCCTGTTAAAAGTTGCACCACACGAGCAAACAGCATTCCAGTTCCCTCGCCCACTGGAGGTTTCCCTGCCCGGATCTTGTAGTAAGCAGTGGAAGGTTTTCATTTGCCTCTCACACGGTGCTCCACCATCTCCCCACCTAGCTGCCATCTCCGCCTCAGAACTTTCACTGGCTGATGGACGGGACCGGCCCCTGCGACGCCTGGACCCTGGGATGATGCCACTGCCCGACACAGCTGCTGGCCTCGAGTGGTCCAGCCTGGTAAACGCAGCCAAGGCTTACGAAGGTAGGTGCCTCATCTTCTCTGTGCTACAAGGACCAGTGGAGGGCCTGTGGCTTTGCAGGGGGTGTGCCCAGGTCCCAGAATCAGGAGCCATGTCACTTGTTCACTGTATAGTGTCTTATCTCTGCCCTCCAGCTACCCGTCAGCCAAACAGGTACGCTTCCCAGAGGAGGCTGCACTCCAGCCAGCACTTAGCACTTTGCACATTCACCTCTTCTCAGTCCATCTGAGGAATGTATTAGAACTCTCGTGTGCACATGAGGAAACTGAGGCTGGGCTGCCACAAAGTTGGCTGTGTTTTGTCACTTGACACATGGGGTCAGGATTTGAACCCAGGTCTGAACATCCTCCAAAAAAAGGAATCATAGACTTGGCACAGTGTTGCATGTCTATAATCCCAGCTATGTGGGAGGCTGAGGCAGGAAGATCACAAGTTCAAAAACACTCTGAGCAACTTAGAAAGGCCCCAAGCAACTTGGCAAGACCCTCTCTCTAAATAAAATATTAAAAAGGACAGAGAACCGGGCGCAGTGGCTCAAACCTGTAATCCCAGCACTTAAGGAGGCTGAGACAGGAGAATCGCGAGTCCAAAGCCAGCCTCAGCAACAACGAGGCGCTAAGCAACTCAGTGAGACCCTGTCTCTACATAAAACACAAAATAGGGCTGGGGATGTGGCTCAGTGGTCGAGTACCCCTGAGTTCAATCCCCAGTACCAAAAAAAAAAATGGAAAAGGTTGAACTGGGAAGCCCACTTGCCTCTTGGGCTTGCCCTCCAGACCCAAAGGGCAGTGTCCACCCTCTTTATACCTGGCACAAAGAAACCTTGTTTCTGATGTCCCCGAGTGTTCCCTTGCATGGCCATCCATGGTTCACTGTCCCCTATTTAAAGACATTGGGGCTGTCACCAGTTCTTGCTGTTACAGAAAGATAACCCAACAGTCGTGTTTAAGAAAGTGCACGTCTCAGGCCTGCCCTGACACAAGTCAAGTGGTGGGGGAGGCCCAAGAAACTTCGTTTTACCTGGCAGCCCATGTCATTTCCTTTCTCTCTTCAGTAAACATATTCTATGCAATTTTTTCATTTTGCTGAGATTTTGCAAACCTTCCTAGAAAGAAATGAGCCTCGGGTACCCATCACCCAGCTTCAGCCCATCCACTTTGGGCTACTATTTCCATACTCTGTATTTGTTAACAAAACCAGGGCATTTATACCAGGAATGTGCCAGGTGCTGAATCTGGTCACTTCCTGGCAGTGTCGTTGAACTCACTCCCCCTTTGCCTTCAGTGCTGTATACACTGGCAGTTGGATCTAGAGGCTTGGTCCCCCATCAGGACGGGATCTTATTGTTTGTGTTCTCATTTTATTTGGTTGGGGTTTTTGGCAAAAATCCATCCCAAACGCCTTCGTGATATATCAAAATGAAATTGAAAATGTCAAACGGGTCTGGTGGTATAGTTCAGTGGCAGAGCTCTTGTCTGGCATGTACAAGGTCCTGGGTTCCATCCCCAGCACCACACACACAAAAAAAGAAGAAAAGAAAATGTCATAGAGGTTTGGGCAGGAGGTTTGGGTGGCAGGGCATGGAAAGCCAGTTGGAGGAGAAACTGGGAGCCCTGCCTGCCGACCCACAACAACTCAGCCCCTTCCCCCTCTCTCTCCCTTTCCCTGACAGTGCAAAGAGCCGTCTCACTCTTCTCTCTAAATGACCCAGCCCTGAGCCCAGACATCCCACCTGCACACAGTCCTGTCCACAGCCACCTGAGCCTGGAGCGGGGGCCCCCAACCCCCAGGACGACCCCTACCATGAGGTGAGGTTCCCTTGGAAACGTTCAGTGGCCCAGCAACCCAAGTCCCTACAGGCGGGAGGTCTGTGCAGTCAAAGAGGAGCACCCAGGGAAGAGGTGGCTGCTGCAGGTCACCCCTACCACCCCCTGGGCAGGAGGTCCCCTCACCTGACGGACTGGAGTCATTACACTGTGCCAGTCTTGCACTGGGGACCTGCTGTGGCCAAGACAGACTTCTCCGCTGCCCTCATGGATCTCTCAGTCCATGGCAATGACACTTTGCACAATCGTCACACAACTGTGTCACCTCCAACTTTGAAAAATGTTCAGTCATGTCCCACAGCCTTCCGACTCATCTGTCTCCTCCTTGGTCTCCTCTGTGGATCCCCAAGTGACGCAGACTGGTACCCAACACCTTTCACATCTGCCCTGACGAGGCCTGTGCCAGGCCATCTGGGGACCCTGCCATGATTGAGGCCAAGCCCTGCCCTCTCAAGTCTTTGTGGGGAGTGGGGACGGAGACAGATGTCTCACTTTGCCACCACGCACGTGGCTTCTCACAGTCAGGGCAATGTATTTGGTTCTGCTAGCTCAGCAGAAAGTGCAATGAAGGAGGCAGGGAGTGTTCTGGCCACTCTGCCAGGTGACACACTCACATGTGTCTGCTGGCCTCACAGCACAGGGTCCCGGACACCAACAGCCCCTGTGTGCTCTGTGGGCAACGGGAGCCTTTTTTGAGGGTAATTTTGATTCTTGCTGTTTTCTGCTCCACACACTGGCCTCCGCGCAGCCTCCGTGGAGAGTGTGACCCACTGTAAAGATAAGAGATGGGTGTGTCCCGCTGATGCCCAGGAACCATGGTGTGGGAGGCAGCAGGACCTGCAGCCCCTGGGCTCACTGCTCAGTTACATTGAACCCCAAATGGTGACCCCCTCCCATCAGCCTCCCACCTCCCCCTGCAGGTCCCTAAGAGGGGGAGAAACAGGAGGGAGAGGCATCCCTGCACCCCATCCCTGCACCCCATCCCTGCACCCTGTCCTCCCAGTGTGTGAGCCTGTGGTACCTGCCCAGTGCCACCTCCTTCAGACCTGCTCTAAGCAGAGAGGGGACGCTCCTTCTCCCCTGCAGTGCTGGGCAGGCTCAGGGCTAGAACACTCTGTACAGAGGAGGAGCCCAGGCAATGGGGTTCAAATCCCAGCACCAGAGCAAGGGAGGAAAGTGGGTGGGCAGCACCCCTACCCAGGCCTCAGCTTCCTCCTCTGTTCGCTGAGTGGCACCCTACAGGACACAGTGCACTGAGACTCTTAGACTGACCACACAAATTGCTGGGTGGCCCAAGGCTTGGCACACAGCAGTGGGGGTAGTGGGCTTGTCATCATTTCCAACACTGTCTGTTGGTCCTGACCATGGGAGGCCCTTTGTCCATCTGTCCACCCTCCGGCTTCCTGTGCCTGGGGCAGTGCCTGACCTGCAGGTGCTCAGTAGATGGTGGTGGGGTGGATTTTTTGTAGCCCATGGTTACAGAGAAAATGTTCTCCCAGAAGTTACAGGCCTGTCCTTGGGGCACATGCTCACTTCTAGTGCCACAGGGCTGACCTTGTTCGTCTTTCCAGTGAAGAGCCACCCCTGGATCTGACGGGCAAGGTGTACCAGCTGGAAGTGATGCTGAAGCAGCTGCACACGGACCTGCAGAAGGTGAGGCCTCCTGCACCCCTGCCCTCTCCCCAGAGCCACCGGGGCACCCGCCAAGGCTGCTTGGCATCTCTCCCACCCTTGTTCCTGTTTTTCTTGAATATAATCATGAGTAAAACGCAAAGGGATAATTTGGAAGGCTAGTAAGCTCACGGAGACACTCTTAGACATTCTTGGAGAATAAATTGGCCCAACCTTTTTTAGACAGCAATTGGGCGATATGTACCAAAATGTCATGGTAAGCCAACATGGTGGTGCACACCTATAATGCTGGCAACCCAAGAGGCTGAGGCAGGAGGATCACAAGTTCCAGGCCAGGCTCAGAGACTTAGTGAGACCCTGTCTGGAAATTAAAAAAATCAAAAGGACTGAAAATGTAGCTCAGTGTTAGAGCACCCCCAGGTTCAATCCCCTGCTGGGGGGAAAGAAAGTGTAATTGTAAGTCTGGGATTACATTACAGCTCCGTGATAGAGCACTTGCCTACTGTGCCCAGGGCTGTAGGTTCGAACCCCAGCACCACAAAAAAAAAAAAAAAAAAAAAAGAAATGTAATTGTAAATCTCATTGACCCAGCAATTCCACCTGTGGGAATTTGTGAGCATTTCCAGCTCGGGTACAAAGAGATCCATGAGCAAAGATGTTCATTGCTGCACTGTTGGTAATAAAAATGGGAGCCAGATGGCTGTCCATCAACGGGAAAAGGGTAATGTAAATTACAGGACACCCATGCAGCAGAATAGTCTGCAGCCAATTAAAATAACAAATCTATCTATTGACTGACATGCAAGAGAAGGCCAGTAACTTAAATACAAAACAAAGCAAGCTGCAGAGCTGTTTCCTAGAACATTATCATGCTTGTTTTTTTTCTGTTGTTGTTGTTGTTTGGTCTTTTTCCGTGCTGGGGATGGAACCCAGGGCTTCACACATGCTAAGTGAGTGCTTTACCATGGGGCTTTATCCCAGCCCAGTATTTTTCTGTTTTTGTTTTTAATTATTAACAACCATGGGTTAAGAGGGACACGTAGGGCTTGGGATCTGGTTCAGTGGTAGAGTGCCTGCCTGGCCTGCATGAGACCCTGGCTTCCATCCCTAGCACCACAAAAAAAAAAGGGCCGCATAGGCGATGACATTCCCAGTGGATCACCTCTAGGGTACATCAGGACGAGGAGAGACAGGACGGAGGAGACTTCTACCTGTCGTCTATGTACTCTGGGGTCAAAACAAAAAAGCAGAGCAAATGTACTCCCCCAGCACAGGAATCACAGCGGCCCAGGTTCACACCCGCCCCACCCTTAGTACTGTGTGACCTTAAGCAAGCCACTGGCTTAGCATGTTATGTCACCCAGGAAGAGCCTCTTAGAACATGGGTGGTAGAGCCTGCTCAGGCTGCCTGGCCATGTGAGGCTTGGTTCCGTCTTCCAGGGAAATGAGGATAATGACCATCCCCAGGTCCTCGGGTGAGGGTGGGTGAGGTGAAGATAATATTGCGATGCTTGTCCCTTCCTATGATTACTCCCAGTCAAGCTGTGTTCTAGACCTTTGCATTCCTCAGGGACCCCTCAGAACCACCCTGTCAAGAGTTGAGGGAACAGGACCCAGAGGCAGGATGTCACATGCCAGGGTTATTCAGCTGTGGAAGCAGAGCTGGGATTTGAACCCCTGCCACAGGTTCTGGCCAGGGCTCACAGACCCCCAGTGCCACTGGCTGTTCTGGGTGCTACCGAGGCCACCGGCCTGATGCCCAGCCCTCTCACCCCTCCCAGGAGAAGCAGGACAAGGTGGTACTGCAGTCGGAGGTGGCCAGCCTGCGGCAGAACAATCAGCGGCTACAGGAGGAGTCGCAGGCCGCCAGCGAGCAGCTGCGCAAGTTCGCCGAGCTTTTCTGCAGGGAGAAGAAGGAGCTCTGAGGCCACCAGGCCCTGGCACCTTGCCTACAGGCAGGCCGTGGGCTCCTGTCCTCCTCTCTTGTTCTGTAGGCCCCTGGTGGCTGGCATAACAGGTCACCTAGCCGGGGCCTGGTACCTATTGCCCCCGCAGCTCTCCACATGGACTCAGCAACCCCAGCTAGCAGTGGGGCCTGCGGGAGCCTCCCCAGGCTGTGAGCCAGGTCTACTCATGGGTTCAGGCCTCTACACTGCCCCCAATGTCCCTGGGAGTCACCCTAGCCTCTGCCTAGGACCCAGCTGTGGGAAAGAGAGAGGGCACAGAAGTCAGCATCCAGCCCCCACAGCTCCCGGAGGTCACGTGCCAGGTTTCCTCACCACGTATACCAGTCCTGGATCACGGGCAGAGCCCCTGCATGAAAAAATATGGCGTGAAATTAGTTTTCTACCCCCACACCCCAAAGAAGCAAGTGCCCTCAGGGCAACAGACTAGGGTCCTTTGGTCCCCAGTGTACTAGCTCCAAAAAGCATGGATGTCTTTTCTCCCCAGCCCCCTCCTTCCACAAAGCAACCAGGAGCACTTTCATAAGAGTTTGAATGATTTTCTTGGAGGCCCTAGGATGGCAAGAGGAACCCAGCATCCAAGGCCACTTCTTTGAGAGAAAAACTCTATTTGTACAAACAGGACAGTTTATACGATCTTTTTCTATCAGTTCCTCTCCCACTAGAGGCCACCATGCCTGGGCTTGGGTCCCCCAGGTCCCTCAACCTGATTTGAGCTACTGACCTGGCCGGGCCAGACCGTCCGGCTCTTTCTCTTCCCAGCACGACCAAGCCCTGACCAGCAGCCAGGCCGCCTCTGGGCTCCAGAAGGCGCTCGTGGAGCCTTGGGACAGGGCTGGAGAACGACAGCCTTCATCTCCTGTCTGGCTTCCTTTTCCTTTGCAAGCCCATCTCGCAGGCCCCCGGCGACGGCCCCCCAGACACGCTCACTGTGCTCCCCGGGGAGCACTCGCAGTGCGAACCCCAGAGACGCTGTTCTAAAGGCAATAAGGGGTGGCCCGCGGGCAGCCAGGCCAGTGTGGTACTACGCTGTTCACCCAGGAAACACGAGTTCCTTTTTTTTTTTTCCTTTAAAAACAAAAAAATATATATATATATATATATTTATTTTTTCATGTAGAGTTGCGCCAGAACAAGTCTGGATGGCCACAGTCTGTGGATTCCCCCAACCTCAAGCTGAGGATCGATCGAGGCGTGTCCCCCATGGGCGGGGGATCAGCCAGAGGACCCAGAGGGACAGTCAGGGTAGGCGGGAAGGTGGCTTCCCTTTCTGGGAAGCACCAGGCAGGAAAGAGTTGGCAGCATAGGTTGGGTTCAGAGCCCGTGCCAGGCAGCCTGGCACTTGTCCAGAGGGCCCCCCCACGTTCTCTTCAGGGCCTAGAACCTGGGCAGGGTGGGGGGGTGTTTCTGGGACCACACAGATCAGGCACTCAGGGAGGTGCCAGGCTGGAGGCATGGGGGCCAGAGAAGAGGGTATCCATTGCGTCTCCCTATGAGCTGCTTCTGGCCCCAAAGCAGCCCCCAGTCTTGCGAGTAAAACCTCAGCCCTGCCACCTTCTCTCCCCACAGCAGTGGCAGAGGCCAGCCTGCCAAGGCCAGGCCTGCCCAGCAGCCCTCCCCCGCCCTGGCCAACTACTGTGATGTCTCCTTCCCTGGCCCCCTTTGGGGGTCCTCCAGGCCCCTACCCCACCCTTTCCTCAGACCCTAACCTGGAGCTTTTTTTTTTTCCTCATATCTTCAGATCATTCAAATCATTTTGGGGACCTAATCATGTACATTGACAAGTGTAAATTATGATTTTTGGTTTTATTTTCTGTTATTTTTAAAGAATTTCTGCAGAACAAATCTATTTAATTTGAGGTTGGTTGTTCTATCTGATGGCTGAGATGGTAGGCTTTTTTTCATGTTGATTTGTTTCATTTGGTTAATTATTCTTTGTCTTTTTCCCCCTCCCATCCCTATCTTGAGATTTTCTGGCATGTTTCTGGAGGTTTCAAAGGAAATAAATGTTTCATAGAAATGGATTGTGTGTTCACTAGCCGAGTGGCCGCCTGGTCAACATCAGCCCCCTCCTTCTGGAAGCCAAGAGACAGAATCCAATCTCAGAATGTGAATCATCCCTAAATTTAAAAAAGAGTGAGATTCTGCTGGGCGTGGTGGCACATAACTGTAATCCCAGCGGCTCAGGAGGCTGAGGCAGGAGGATCGCAAGTGCAGAAACACTCCAGCAAAAAGCAAGATGCTAAGCAATTCAGTGAGACCCTGTCCCAAAATAAAATACAAAATAGGGCCAGGAATATGGCTCAGTGCTGAGTGCCCGAGTTTAATCCCCGATACCCCCAAAAAAAAGAAAAGGCTCAGTGGTGAGGCGCCCCGGGTTCAGTTCCCAGAACTGGGGGGTAGGGGAGGGGATGGGTTTCCTGCCTGCCTAGTCTTCTGTGGCTACATAGAAGGTAAAGGTCTCTGCCTCTAGACAGGTGGCACACCCAGGCCAGGCCACACCCACTGCCATCTCATTTGCCTTTTTTTTTTGGTACTGAACCCAGGGGTGCTTTACCACTGAGCCACCTCCCAGCCCTTTTTCTTCTGAGTCTGGCCAAGTCGCTGAGGTCATTCGCATCTCCTGCCACCGCCACAGGAGCTGTTCCTCCCCCTTGCGTCTGCATGGTGGAGAGGCCTCCCTCTGCCAGCCATCTAGCGGGTGGGTTGGGCTCAGCAGGCTGTCCCTCCTTCCAGCAAAGCATAGCTACCCTTCCCTCCACCTCACAGGGGAGTGCCGCAGAAAGTCCACACACCCCTGTGACCTCAGCCAGGGCAAGGCCTTCCTTTGGGGCCTTTCTAGCTGAGGAGGGAACTTATGGTCCCAAATCTGCATCTGTTGAAGTTGGGCTGGGAATTTGGACAGATTTTCAGTTGTGGGAATTCCATGTGAAGATTCCGAGGTCCAGCCTCTCCTGGGAAGTTTAGATCTGCTCCCATGGAGTTCAAGAAGCCTCTGGATGGGGCTGGCCATGTGGCGGGGTCTTTCCGCCCCTGGAAAGGCCCACTTACCTGTCATCTCAAATGTCATACTTCCCTGACTCAGACCCTCCCCCCAAAAGTATATTTTCCCAAAAGTGTGGGGATTACATGGAGGAGGGACAGTGGCCATTCCCACTAAACATTCTAGAGTCGTCCCGACTTCCCCTTCTCCACCCTCTTCCAGGCCCCATCCTTAGGCCTTGCTGCCCTCCCCCCACCAGCAGGGGCCAAGGGGGGTGGGACCCGGAACAAACTGTTCTCACATCCTCCCCTGGAGCCAGCAGACACACCAGCAAGTCCTAGCACCCCACAAGTCACACACGAGCGCCAGCCCCTGGTCCTGCCTGAGTGGCACCCTGCCCTCCCCCACCCTGCCCCAGTTCTCCTCACTCATCCAGCCCCCACTCCGCTCTCGCCCAGTCTCTGAATTGCCTCCACACCTCTATCCCTGTCCAGGTTTTTCTGTTGTTCCCCCAGATTCTGGGTCTGTCCCTCCCCCAGAAGGCCACACTGCTGTCTTTTGTCCAGGGACTTTGCCTGACCGTGCTCCATCTTCCCTACGTGGGCCGCCCTTCTGCCTCTTCCCTCTCCGGATCTGTTTCCTGGGGCGCAGCCCCGATGCTCGCTCACTCCTCTGAGCCTCCCCTAAATCCTCCCTCCTGTCTCCCCACGTGGCTGCTGTTTTTTATTACTATTATTTCCTCCCTCACTAAATCTCTTCTCTCCCGGGGCTCTCTTCCCTAATTCCTGTGGCCTTCTCATCTCTTTCTCTGTCCTCTTCTGATTCTCAATAAATTTGTGACTCTCAACCTCTTCCCCACCCCCAGCTCACCCAAATCTCAGTCTTCCTCCCGAGTCCGTGTCTAGCTATCTCCTCCCGCCCTCCCCTACCATTTTTCCTTCTTCCCTTTCCCACCTCTTTGCCTGCATCTGGACAGGGAGCCCCAGTGACAGTGGGACTGAGGTGACATCTCTTGACACCCCACTCCCCACTTCAGCCTGGGAGGGGCTGCCAGGCTCCCATCCCTCCCTTCCCCCAGTCTCCATTCCTGCCTCCCTCCCCGCTGCCTCCCGCTGCAGCTGCAGCAGCCCGTTGCCAGGGCAACCACAGCTGGCTGGGTGGGAGCCCCCGCCCCATCCCCCTCTTCTCCTTTCCGGCGAGTCAGGGAGGAGCTGGGACAAAGCCAGAGGGAGGCGGGGTGCAGGGGGAGGAGGTGGCGGTGGAGGTAGAGGCCGCGCAGTTGCTTCTCCCCCAAGGAGGCCCCAGCTCCCCTTCTTGGTGACGCCCCAAACCAAGCTGGAGAAGGAGGCAGCCGTGGGCAGAGGGGTCAGGCCCAGTTTAATACACAGAACAAGTTATTTCACAGCAGAGGCAGGCAATGAAGGAGACTCGGTCACGAGGGAGGGTCCTCCTGGATCGGGGGAGACCCCCAGACCCACCCCCACCGGCAGTCTCAATTTCCCTTTTTTAAACCCGAACAACGAACACACACAACCACAAGAAACAACTGCGCCACCTCGCCGCCCCCAAAACGGCCAGCAAGGTTGGCGGGGGCAGCCCGGCCTGGCCAGGCGGGAAGGGGAGCTGGAAGGAGGGAAAAAATGAGTCCTTTGCAGGTCTGTGCTTCTCGTCCCAGCGGGCGCTGGGTAGGGCCACCCACACCCGGTACCGCGGCACGGCAGGCACGGTGGGCACGGGGTGGGGCTGTCAGGGAGGGGCAGGAACAGTTCAAAACCATGGTTCACGTCATGCAGTATCCAAGGCGGGCACCGGGAGGGGGTGAGGGTGGACACCACGCCCACCCACCCTGGGCTCAAGGGGGAACGGTGCCCACCATAGGTGGGGAGGTGGGACAGCTGCGCCTCCAGAAGTGGGGGTGGGGCGCCCGGCAGGAAGCTGGCGGAGAAGGGTGCCCGGTGGACGCTCACAGTGCCCTTCCACCCAGCCAGGCCTCGTAGGACTCTTCATATATATTAATTTCTTTTTCTTTTTTTCGTTTTTGTCTTTTTAGAAAAAGGCTCTGTCCATGCCCCTGGCTGGCATCCGCTACCCCTCGTGCCCGCCCAGAGGCGGGGTATGGCTTTGAGGGGAGCAGAAGCTCCCGGTGCCCATTTGCCAGGGGATGGGTGAGGGGAGGAGGGCAGGGGCCCGCTGGGCCCGGCTGCCCACAGGGCCAGCATTCCGCTGGCAGGGGACGGGCGGCCCAGCCCCGGGGCTCCGCCCTCTGCCCGCACTGGGGCGCAGGGTGGGCGCGAGCAGAGGTGCTGAGGCGGGTGGGCAGCACCACCTGGAGTCCAGGAGAACCGGGCCGGGCCTAGGTGAGGGTGATGTAGGCGGAGGCCTTTTCTTTGAGGTGCCGAAGACAGAGGTGACAACTCCAGCTCCCTGCGGGGCGGGTGGCCAGGGGTGGGAGTTAGGGCCCTGTCCTCGCCCGCCCAGGGTCTCCAGCCCACGCACCCCCACGTGTGCCCGTCTCTCCTCTCACCTTCTGGGGGCTCCGCCATGGGGGGGCTCAGGCAGTACATGTGGTATCCCCGGTCGCAGTCATCACAAAACAGCAGCTGGTCCTGGGGGGTGAGACCCGCCCAGCTGGCACCCTGGGGGCACGGGCACCAGAAACGGGGTGGGGGGCTGGGGCAGGGGCTAGGTCAAAGGGGCTGGGGGAGGTGGGCCCCTCCCAGGAGCAGGCTGCGAGGCCTGCACCGTGGAACCTGCTGGGCCAAGCAGACACCCCTGAGAACTGAGTTCGCAGTGGAGGCCCCCGGGCTCCGTGGGCTGAGGAAGACCTGCCAAGCTGCTCTGATACCAGCCCTGGGAGCGAGAAGCGTGGGCTCACATCCTGACTCTACGATTTCCTAGCCAGATGACCTCACGCACGTCATTCCCTCTCTGAACTGGTTTCCTCTCGGTGAAGTGGGGTGAGAGCACCTACCTCGCAGGGTGCTGGGAGGTGTCAGAGATGAAGAGTATAAAGTGCCGGGCTCAATTAATGGACACTAACAATGACAATAACGCGTGTTACTGGTGTTCACCAGGAGGGGCTCTGGGGCAAGGTTTCCAGCTCCACAGGCAAAGTGAAGGGGCCAGGTGGGGAGGGTGGCTGGGCTACGTCCCCTGGAGGCGGCAGGCACTCACGTCGTTCTCCGAGGTGCCACACAGGCTGCAGGACTTGCACTCGATACACTGCCAGCGGTAGGTCCGCACAGCCGCTGTCATGTTCACCGTGAACTGTAAACACGAGGGGTGTCCTGGGGGCCGAGAGGCAGGGGTGTGAGGTTAGGGAGTCATTGTGTCCCTGAGGATGACATGGCTCTGACCCCACCCCTGGCTCCTAGGCCACAGATGAAGCTCAGTGGTACACAGCCTGACCCCAGCCCTGCACACCCTGCTGGGGAACTGCCACACACAAGCAGCAGCACCTTGGCCACCAGTCTCCTGCCCAGCCGCCATGGCAACCACACTCTGCTCCCCAGAATACCATAGCAACCGCATTCCATTACCCGCGGTGCTGTGGCAACCGCTTTCTACCACCCACAACACCGTGGCAACCACAGTCTGTTAACCACAGTGCTGAGAAGCCACATTCCATTACCCACAGCAGAGTGGCCAGCCCAGCAGGCTAACCGCAGGGACATGGCAACCACGCTCTCCCAGCCACGACGCATGGCAACCACCTCCCACAACAGGGTCCCATACCTTGTTCCACAGCCAAAGCCTCATTACACATGATGCCCCAGCAACCAAACTGTTGTTACCAACAATACTTGTACTCCACTGCCCGGGTGCAGGCAGCTACAGCCACTGCCACGGTGCCCAACACACACAGCCACTACTACAGTGCCTGACACCCCCAGCCACTGCCCCAGCACCACAACTACATTCCATTATACCAAACTGCCATGGCAACCGTAGTTCAGGACCCATGACACCATGACAACCACAGTTCATAACCCAGTGTGCTGAAGTAACCTGTCTATCACACACAAGTCACCACAGGAAACCACACTGCGTTAACCACAGTTCAATGGCAAGCACATCCCGCTCTCCACAGGACCCACACAGTAGCAATCCATCCCCCACGCCTCCCAGTCCCCTACCCACAATGACTTTGAGCCTTCTCACTACTCTAGATGCCCGATAGGCATGCGCCACTATGCGCACAACCACCCCGTCGCATCAGTCCACTTGCCCCAACCTCCCCACAGTCGCCAGTTTCTGCATCAACTCCTCTGCTCTGCTCAGCGACAGCCCAGGGATGGGATGGCCCCCCAGGATCCTCACTTCTTGATGTCCCCTCCACGCCCAGCCCAGCAACCTCTAACGGGGAGGGTCACCTGATCGCCCACAGTCTGCACAGGAGATGAGGTCCTCAGGACACCCGGTCTTCTTGGAGCCACCCAAGCAGAAGTCACAGTAGCCATTGGGGATGACGGTGCCATCAGGCGCCTTCTTGGCTGAAAGACAGCAGGCCAGGGGTTCGGCATGGGGGCAGGCGGAAGCACCCAGTCAAAGGTTGCTGCAGAAGTAGGAGCGGAGGGAGGCGTCCCTACCTGTGTGTTTCCTTTGTGCCTCGGGGACCCAGGCCAATTCTTTGTAAAACTCTGGGGTGGGGGGGGACAGAGAGAGGGGCTCTCACCATAGGCAAGGCACCACCTGCCCCCAGCCTCAGCCCCAGGGGTGGGACCTCAGTCCAGGCATAGGGGATGTGGGGAGAGAGGAGCTACCCTGATCTGTGGACAGTAGTTAAAAAAAAAAAAAAAGCCTGGGGAGGGGGACAAATAATTCTCACCAGGACCCCCAACTCTTTGGGACAACTGACATGTCCATATATATATTTATTGACTTATTTATTTGTGTGGTGCTGGGGTGGAACCCGGGGCCCTGCATGTTAGGCAAGCGCTGTACCCCTGAGCTACATCCCCAGCCCAGTGTCCTTTTGATTGGATAACTGCCTGGTAAATACAGGCTCGGAAGAGCCCCTGCCTCCCTAGTACACGTCTACTAGGCGTCGGCCCTGAACAAGCCCCGCCCAGCTAAACGTCCAGTGGGTACCTCTGGCCAAGACCTGGGATGGAAACAAGACATTCCGAAGAAAAATTTAGAAATGCCTGGGCGTGCAGTGGGCCTGGCGTGAGGACGCTGCCCTCTCCCTCCAAGGGATGGGTGGGAAGCTCCCCTCCCCCGCCGCCCAGCTGCCGGGTGTGGGATGGGCACAGGGCCGCGCCAAGGGCTCTGGGGCCACCCACCCTGCCCCTCGGCCAAAACCCAACAGAGAAAGGAGGAAGGGAGGCTCAGAGAGGGAGGGGAGTCTTCTATCACCCCCTCCCCAAGCTCTAATTGAAACAATAAATCAGACCCAGAAATATTACGCCCGGCCGGGAGCGAGGGAGAGATGGTTGGTTGCCATGGCAACCCCAGAGCCAGCATCCCCCATGGTCGGTGGGGGAGGGAACCGCCGAGCTGGAGACTTTCCAGAAATGTCTGATGTGCCCCCACCCCCTCCCTGGCCGCCACCAGTCTGCTCGCAGCTGCCCCCTGCCCACGCCAGGGCCCCTCACCACCCGCGACCTGGCCTGCGGGCTCACGTTTGTGGTTGTTTTTCCGGTGGAAGGGCAGGGCGTGGCGCTCGGCGTGCTCCTCCCCCTCCTCCTCGGCCAGGTGGGTGTGGGTGTAGTGGTAGCTCAGTCCCGGCCGGTTCTTATACCGTTTCCCACAGACTGGAGGGCGAAGAGCGGGGTGGGTCAGCCTCCCCAGCCCCGCGCCTCCACCCTGGCCTCCAGATCACGCCTCCACCCTGGCCTCCAGATCACACCGCCCCCCTCGGCCAGAGCCCCCATTCCCCACCCCGCCAGGACAGGAGGGAGCGGCCACCAGGGGAGGAGAGGTCTCTGGGCCACACACTCGCTCTTTCTCTCTCTCTTTCTCTCTCTCTCTCTCTCTCTCTCTCTCTCTCTGTCCCGCTCTTCAGAAGGACTCACTATCACAGACATACGGCTTGTCTCGGTCCTCCAGGGAAGCGGTGTCCTGGCGTTTCCGTAGACCCCCGATGCCATATGCCTGGGGGAAGGGTCAGGAGTGAGGGACCCCGAAAGCGAGGAACCCTAGAGAACGTTCATCATTTATGCTTGAATATCAACTTGCAAAAAAAACAAAATCCTGTTTTAGGGGGCTGGGGTGTAGCTCAGCGGTAGAGGACTTGCCTAGCATGCACCAGGCCCTGGGCCGCATCCCCATCATCATCATCTCCCCCAAGCAACTGTGCACACTTGCTGGTAATGAAGACTTGAACCTCTGAGGTTCGATTTCCTCACCTGTAGTACAGGTGTGAAGACAATTTTAATCCACTGCATAATCTCTGTTTTGCAAACAGTTTAATCTACATGAGCCTCAGTTTCCTCAACTATAAAATGGGTATGAAATCCCCTACCCCTTCAGATTGCTCTAGGGATTAAATAAGGTCAGACTTTTGGCAGGGGCTGACCACCATGCATACTCAATAAATAGGATCTGTCACTGTGGGGAGGGGGCAAGAGAAGCTGTGGGTGATACCTTTCCTTTGGCCCTGTTCTTCCTCCTGGGAATGTCATCCTCCAAGTCCTCCACCTCCAGGTCATGTGGGAACTCCAGCAACTGCTGCTTCTGGGGCACCAGGAGGAGGGACATTAGGGTCAAGGAAGTAGGGGGCCCTGCTCTGCTGCAGATTAGGGGTCAGGGGGCAAGTCAGGGGTCTTCCCAAAAGTCAAGGGGGTCTGGGAGGATGGAGATTTAAGAAACCCAAAGCCCTAGGGAGCCAGGGGAGGTGTCGGAACAGGAACGTGACATGCCAAGGAGGTGATAGGGTGAAAGGAAACTTGCAGCTGGGGTCACCAGAGGGTGGTCCTACCTGACAGTCCATAATGGTCTCCTCCTCCTTCAACTCGACCTTCTTCTCCCCTGTCTCAGCACACAGCAGAGCCTCGAGGACTGGCCCTTCAGGAAGGCCACCCTCTTTCTTCAGGGGCGCCTCACAGTCTGGGAACAGGGTGCCGGGTAGAGGGGATGTCAAGTGAAGAGATTGTCCTCAAATCGCCCAGGTCGGGGACCATGCTCTTTCCCCGCCAGGGCCAGCAACCCACACAAATATTCCACGCGTACCTGGGGGAAGGATGCCCAGACCCTGGGGACACAGCCATAGCCTCACATCTACTGAACACACTTAGGTCAGAATCCTGGCTCCATGAGAAACCCTCAGGCATGACACAGACCATAGGACATGCTCAGACCCTCACAAACACCTACGTCCACATGAGGGACTCCAGCCAGGCCCTCAGAGACACCCAAACAGATACATAAACTAAACAGGGTACACCTGGACATATACAGGGGTGATGCAGACAGATAAGCTGCAACAGTTGAACCCACAAAGAGCCACAACCAGGCTCTCAAATCCACCCAGACACAGCCAGACCATAGATAGGTCTGGACACATGGGGAGATCCAGACCCTTGGAGAGGTCCAGAGACACACAGAGGTAATTAGACCCACAGATACACTTCACTCTCCATGGGAAACACACAAGCAGGCTCTACAATACATGCACACCCAGGGAGACTCTCTCAGATGGACAAACATACAGAGATACAGTCACAGCAAGGTAGTCAGATGCAGGCAGAGACACAGCCAGAGGAGCACTGAAATACTCCTGAGGACATGCAGACACTTGGACACACCAGGACAGAGGAAGAGAAAGCACCAGAGCCTTTGATTTCCTGGACCCTTTCAAGAAGAGCTGAGTCCAACCATTCTATGGACCAGCACGCACGTGCAGAAATACACCCGAGAGGCCAGACATGAAGGCCGAGATTCCCCCAGACATGGGGAAGTATCAGACCCCCACAGGAAGAGATATCCTGGGGCCCTGATGCACCCAGCCACTCTGGAAGAGCTGGACACGCTGATGGACCACACACGCCCAAGAAGAAATACACCTCTGATACACCTGGAAACACCTAGAAACAGACATACACTGATACACTCAGCTATGGATGGAAAGTTAGGACCAGGCACTGACATACCTAAATACACAGGCGCACACGTGCAGATAAATAGCTGGATGCCCTGATGCACCCACAGAAGGAAATACAGCCAAACTCAGATGTCCCCCAGCTCACAGGCAAGGAAAGGCAGTCAGAGACTTGATACACTTAGACACACCTACAGACACCTCTATGTCCAGCCTACCCCGCAGGTGTCAGAACAGACACAGTTGGAAGTTCAGTGACTCAAAGAAAGCTGGAAAATCCAAGACACAGGGGCAGACACCTCCTGCCATTCAGACGCTCAGTAAGATAAAAGGCGACACTCACACACACACACACACACACACACACACACACACTCATCAGGGGGTTGAGATGGGGCCACAGCAGGGGCAAGGACGCAGCTCCACCCACCGATCTTGTACTCGCAGGGCCGGAGTCTGGGGTCCTCTAGGATGTTGAGTCTCCGTTTCTTCCTCCAACAGCGGGCGGGATAGGTGTAGATCTGTCCTGGGGCCAAACCTGGAGGAACAAGGGCGGTGAGCACGCAGTCCGGAAGCTGGGCCCCGCCCCACCCCTCCCTGCCAGCAGGTACCGGGCCCGCGGTGGGTCTTCTCCATCCAGATGTAGCAGTTGTTTTGGGCCACACCGGTCTGCGAGTCGAGGAAGGGCAGGCGCAGGCTGCGCTCGGCGCACAGGCGCGCGTTGTAGCTGCGGCAGTGCTCGATGGCCTCGCGGTAGAAGTCCTCGCCTAGGCTACGGGGCGAGGAGCAGGCGGGAAGCTGTCAGCAAGGGCAGGAGCGCGGAAGCCCAGTGCCCCTCCCCCGGTTTTGAGCTCCCGCTGGCTTGGGAGGGGTAGACAGACCCTTGTAACCTCAAGTCTCCCCTCCTGTCCCTCCAGGACCCAGGTTGGGGAAAGGGACCCCCCATCTGGGCCTCCAGCGGGCCTCCAGCTAAGGAGTGGATATACACAATATAGAAACAGACAAAAACTCACGGGGACCCATCCATACATGAACACATCGAAACTCTCAACACAAACCGCACATAGTCACACGAGATTAACACAAAGAGAGACATATCCCAATACTCACAAAGGAGAAACAGACAAATCTCACACACGTGCACACACAAACATCTCCTGAAAAACAAATAATCCAAGTTACATAGTGTAGAAACAGACTACACAAATATTTATCCACAAATACACACCACATATCCAAACACACAACATTAAACAAATAATCCACAAAGACTCACAATCACATCACACACACTCATCCAAAGAACACACATAGTTACACAAATATCAAAAGACAGGAATTACAGAAAATTACCCACATATGCACTTACATATCCAAAGACACAACACAAATCACACATGCAATATCCAGACACATAATACAAAGAACTCACACAGATTCACACAGGTACACATATATTCACAAAGATACACAACATAGAACCCAATATCTAAAATTCATGTCCAAACGCATAGATACACACATAGAAAACATAGTAGCAGTCAGATCCACCCATATTCACACAAAAATTTACAAATACATACACACCTACATATCCAAAGGCACAAGACACAAGACAAATCCAGCGTACGTATGCACACACTCAAAGACCCAAATATCCGAAGACATGTAGTGTAGAATAAAAGAAACCAAATACATATCCACACACAAATCCAAAAAAAAAAAAAAAAAAAGAACACAAGTCAGACACACACTCCACATCCCAAGACAAAGGTAGTGTGGACTCCACTCGAGTTTACCAAGGCCCCAGCATCCCCAGCCCATTTCACCCTCTCCCAAACCAGGGGTTGCAGGGCAGGGGCGATAACCCCCCTTTCCCCAGAAGGACCCAGAGTCCCTCCAGGCAGCGCGTCGGACACCATTCTAGCCACAGACCGATAGTCACACACACTCGCACCCCCGCACAGCCCGGCACACGGTGACAGCCCCCTTGACACCCCATCGGCCCCACCCCCAGCCGCCACACACACACACAAGCTGGCGCAGACCCGCGCGCGCCCTCCCGCGCCTCCCGCCGGCCCGCACCACCTCAGGGGGCTGGGGATGACCGTGGCCATCTTGCTCCCCGGGTCCTGCCCCCAGCAGGTCCCCGGCGGGTCGGTCCTCCCAGCGGTCGGGCGGGCGCTGAGGCCGCCCATCCATTCATTCCCGGGGGGCGGGAGCATGCGGGTCACAGCCAATCGCGGCGGCGGGGCGGGCTCGCCCGGGCCATGCCGGGAGTTGTAGTCCCGACCCCGGCCCGCGGAGCCCGGGGGAGCGCGGAGCACGCGTCACTCACACACGCTCGCTCTCACACATCCTCGTCCCACGTGCACACGCTCACACAGGCACACCTGGCCTCGCGCACAGCCGCACTTCGCAGTTTACACACACACTCGCAGCCTCCCGCACACTCCCACTCACGCACTTTCACACGCACTCACACAGAGACTTGCGCGCACACTTTAATACCAAGAGACTCAGAAACACCTTGCAGGTGCCCACACGGACTTCATCAACGTGCCCGCACAGACGCCTGGCTCACTGGCACCTACCCCACAGGACAGAGAACCCTGCCCTGTACCCAGTCGTCGCTCACCCCAGCCACTCTCAACCACCCTTCCCTGCTCAACTCTTTCCGCTAGCCTGACAGCAGCAGTCCAGGTTAGAAGCTGCAGCCACACCCCTGAGTTCAAATCCCAGCTCTGCTGGGACCTTGGACAACATTTCTGGGCCTCAGGTTCCTCATCTATAAAATAAGGATCGTGCCTCACTGGACTGTCCTGAGGATTAAATGATAAACATGAATTAAAGAAATGTTTTAGCATAAAAAGAGTAGGATTTATTCAAGTAAGAAGAAAAGAGAAAGAGCTCCCGCAGGGAGAGAGGGAAACTGATAGGGGTCACACAAAACATGGAGTAAAGTGTTTTTAAAGGTACCTGGCAGGGACCTGGGTGCAGCTCAGTAGTACCGTGAATATCCCAATATCTTCTGGCCCAATCCCCAGCACCAAAAAATAAACACATAAATAAACAAGTAAATAAGTGCAATGTACCTGGCAGGTAGAAAGTGCTCAGTAAATTCATTTATTCCCCAGAGAGGATCTGAGATGTATAAAGAGGATCTGATATAAAAATCTGAGATAGAAAATGGCGATACATTAGCCAGGCGCGGTGGTGCAAGCCTGTAATCCCAGCACTTAGGGAGCCTGAGACAGGAGAATCACAAGTTCAAAGCCAGCCTCAGCAACAGCGAGGCACTAAGCAACTCAGTGAGACCCTGTCTCTACATAAAACACAAAATAGGGCTGGGGATGTGGCTCAGTAGTCGAGTGCCCCTAAATTCAATCTCCAGTACCAAAAAAAAAAAAAAAAAAAAATGGCGATACATTATTAGGAAGAATGCCTGCACATGTTAGATGCTCAATAAATGTATTTGAATGAATAAACATACCAAGCACCCACCATGTGCCAGGCACAGTTCTCTCCAGAAAATTTTTTTCTTTTCTTCTTCTAATTTTTTTGTACTGGGGATTTAACCCAGGTGCACTTTACCAGTGAGTTACATCATCAGCCTCTTTTATTTTCTATTTTGAGACAAGGTCTCACTAAGTTACTGAAGGCCTGGCTAAGTTGGCCTTAAACTTGACAGCCTCCTATCTCATCCTCCTGTCTCAGCCTCCAGAGTCACTGGGATTACAGTCATGCACCACCTAGCCTCACTAGGGTAAAACTCCATTTTCCAGATAAGGAATCTGAGGAACAGGGAGGGGACCTGAGGCCATGGATGCCCTCAGGCCCCAGCAACATGTATGCCCATGTATGCCCTGAGGAACAGGGAGGGGACCTGAGGCCATGTATGCACTCAGACATCCATCCCCCAAGGGGGCTTACCTCCTTTTCTCTCCCACTATCACCCATTCAGACTCTAACCTAAAGGATCCCTAGAAAATGAGCTGACCTACTAAGTCACACAAACTCATCCAGTCTTTACACACACACACATCATAACCTGTACACTTCCACAAACTCCCACCCCCTCCCCATCTAAGCCAGGTAAGACCTTGAATTGTCCCTCCTCAATCCCAGGAGGGGGTGGGTATTGGATGCACTTCCCGCCCAAAGTGACAAGGGGATTGAGCAAGGGACATAGGTATCCCCATGATCACTCTGGTCTCTGATTCCTATAGTAGCAACCCCACCCTACTCACCATAAGACCTGCCCCAGACCCAGAGCTAAGCTCAGAGTGCCCTTTGCCTTCCTCTCTCCCCTCTTTTCACCCCCAGATCCCCAACACATCCTCCTCCGCTTGCTCCCCACACCTCAGGCCTCAGCTCCAGCTCACTCCGGCCCTACCCCAGACTCAGCATCCATTCCACCAAGTGGAGAAGACCAGGCTGCCCTTTGCAGGGGGCTCTCCCTTTCCTTACGCTGTCACATTTGCAGACCTTTTCCCACAATCTCTCCTGTGAACTTGACCTCCCGAGTCAATTCTCAAACAATTCTCCTAGCCCCAGTTCCCTATGTGGAAGTTGGCCCAGAATAGAAATCAGTATTGATTAATCAATATTTATACTACTATCAATAATCACTGCTGTTGGGCAAGGTGGTAGACACATGGAATCCCAGTTACTGGGGGTGGGGGAGGGAGGCTGAGGCTGGAGAATCACAAGTTCAAGGCCAGCCTCAGCAATTTAGTGAGACTATCTCAAAATAAAAAAGGGGCTGGGTATGTAGCTCAGTGGTAAAGTGCCCCTGGGTTCAATCAATCAATTAATCAGTCTCCTTTAAGCCTCACCACTGCCCCATGAGGTAATAACTGTTAGACTCTCCAATTCACAGATGGTAACACTGAGGCTCAGAGAAGAAAATTAATGGCTCAAGAGGGAGTGTGAATTCAGGCAGTGAACCCCTGAGGGCTGCAGCTCCAGGCTCCCCTCCCAAGGGAATTTTACTCAGGCATTCTTTAGGATAGAATGAGTCACTTTCACCCCCGGAGCCCCTTGGAAGGTGACCTAAGAAAAGAGCGACACTCTCCCTCTCCAGGCCACTCTCCCTCTCCAGGCCGCCCAAGCCCAGCATCCGGCTGGCTCCTGCTTCCCGGCCTCCAGGACCCTGCAGCCGGCACCACACCTCCTCCAGTGGAAATGTGTAGGTACGGTCAGTCTGAAGGTCTGGATGCCTGGAAAGCCTCCAACTGCCCGGCAACTGCCCGGACAGTGTGGGGGCCCCCACAGGAAAGTCATCTGTCTGGGTGTGGGACTTAGGGTGAGGGAGGCAGAGAAAGTCTCACCACCATCCACCAGCTCACACTGACCCAAGCCCCAGACACCTCTCCCGGCCCTCTGCTTACAGAAAAGCCACCACACGTGTAGGCGCGTGCCTGTAAGTCCCCGCCCCCCAGACCTGTATGCGAACTCCCACCCCATCCCTACCCACCCTCTCCAGAAACCAGAAGTGACCGGGAGCCTTTAGTACAGACACCAGACACAACCCTTCTAGTTAATGAGTGGGGGTCGCTCCCCACCCACACGTCCATCCCAGCACTGTGTGCTCAAGGTCAAGGCAGCTAGCGCACGGGGTTGGGGGGAGGGTGTGGGAGGTCGCCCCGGCCCCTTTGTGCGACGCCGCGGGCGCTCGCCCTCCGCCTCAGCCAGCAGGCCCGGGAGGAGGGGGAGGGGAGTGCCGCGCTCGTCTGCGGGGGAGAGGGCGGGAGTGGCCGTGAGCCTGTCACTCGGAGCCGGCTGTCAGTGCCTGGGAAAGGGGGTGGGGGAGCGCTGGAACCCGGGAGTCCGGGATCCCGAAGAGATCGGGAGAGAGGGAGCTGGAGAGAGGACAGAGAGGTGGAGAGAGCATGGGATGGCGAGGAGAGGGGAGGGTGGGAGGGGCTGGGCTCGGACCCAGACCTACGAGTTCCCAGCCACTGGGCCAGGGAAGGAGCCAGCGTTCCGAGCAGAGAGCAGACACCGAGAGGGAGGGAATCCCCGGAGACTGAGGGCGCTCCCAGCACCCGCTCCCGAGGCAGCGTCCCTGGGGGACAGATAGGAGGTGCTCTCTCTAGATGTGCATGGGCGGAGAGGGAGGGATGCCCGGTCCGAGCTGACCGTGGCGTCGGGGCTTCCAGGTCCTGGAGACCCGGAGAGGAAAGCGTGGAGACAGCAGGGATTAAACGGGGGATCCCCGACGTCTCCGCTCCCACCCTGTGGCCGCATGGGTCGGGGTCCCCGGAGAATGTGGGGGAAAGAGAAAGATGCTCCGAGGAGGGGAAGAGGGTGATGGAAACCCTGGAGACCGAGGTCCGGACTTGGGTGTTGGTGTTTCCAGCACCGTCTAGGGCAGGCCCGCACCCCCGGAGACGCCGAGGAGCAGAGATGGAGGCGGAGAGGGCAGCCCCTACCCCCACTCTGGGTGGGGAAAAGGCCTCCGCCACCCCCTAGCCCGCGCCACATTCCTTCACTGACAGCGACAAAGAAGAGGCGCCCCCGCGACCCTGGAAGGGCTCCCGTCCCTAACCCCAGGGGACGACAGGGGGTGGCAGGCCCCCAGAGGCGTGGAGGCGCGCTGGGGACCCCCTTTCAACTACCATCCGCGCGCTGGGTCCCCCTCCCCAGCCCCAGGGAGGGCGGGGGAAGGGCTCCTGGGGATGGGGTCCGGACGCGGGGCGGGGACGGCGGGGACACTCACGACTTGAGCGGGTTCTGAATGGCGGTAGCCATGGCCCGCTCGGCTGGGCCGCCTCCGGCCCGGGGCGCCGCTGCCGCCGCGCGCGGGCCCAGCCCGGCCTGCGCCGCCCGCTCTGCCGCCCAGCGCGCTACGATTTCATTCATTCTTGGGGCTGCGGCGCGAGCCGAGCAGGGCGGACCGGGGGCGGGGCTCAGCCAATCCCCGCGCCTCCCGGCGCACGACGGGACGTGGAGTCTAGGGGCAAGCGGCTGCGCCCGAGGGCGCCCCTGCAGGGACTACACGTCCCAGGGGGCGTCGGGAAGATAGAGCGCCCATTGGCTGCTGAGGATACAGGGCGGGGCCGGGCTCCTCCCCACCACAGCATCCTTCCCGCCCCTCCCTGGAGGTGCCGGGTTCCCAACAGGGGCTCTTTACTTGCTTCAGGCACTGCGGGAGCAGGTTGTCCCCAGCTTGTGGGTCTCCCCAGGGTATGTGGATGACCCGCAGGGTCTGTCTTGTATTCTTCTCTGTGCCTTCTTGTCTCTAACGTGTAAACCAGGATGGAACAAGCACAGGATTCAATCGATGTCTTTGTTTATTTATTGAGCACCTGCTATGTGCCAGGCACTAAAAATACAGCAACGATCCAAACAAAGTCTCTGCTACCAAGAAGTTGAGGAAGACAGATAATAAAATAGAAAGTAGACAAAGATCATTTCACAATGATACGTGATATAAAGAAAATAAAATTGATTGATTTGAAGGAGTGGTTTCTGAGGACTGACTTTTGAGCTGAGACACGGAAGTTACCAGCTCTGCACTATATGGGGGGAAACGTGTGACACAGAGATCATCCTATGTGAAGGCCCTGGGGTGAGAACAATCTTGGCATGTTCAAAGGTTGCTAAGAAAGGTAATGTGACTGAAGCAGAGTGAGAAGGGAGACAAGGTTGGGAAAAGAGCGAGCATCCAGATCATGTAGGGGCTTGTAGACCAGGGGAAAGAAAATGGATTTCATACTAAGTGCAATAAATCATTTTTGGGGTGGAGAGTACCAGGGATTGAACTCAGGGCCACTCCACCACTGAGCCACAACCCTTTTTTTTTTCTGTTTTTTTTTTTTTTTTTTTGGTATTGGGGATTGATCTCAGGGGCACTCGACCACTGAGCCACATCCCCAGCCCTATTTTGTGTTTTATGTAGAGACAGGGTCTCACTGAGTTGCTTAGCGCCTCGCTGTTGCTGAGGCTGGCTTTGAACTCACGATTCTCCTGTCTCAGCCTCCCTAAGTGCTGGGATTACAGGCTTGAGCCACCGCGCCCGGCTCAACCCTTTTTTGTATTTTATTTAGAGGCAGGTTCTCACTGAGTTGCTTAGCATCTTGCTACATTGCTGAGGCTGGCTTTGAACTCGCGATCCTCCTGTCTCAGCCTCCCGAGCCGCTGGAATTACAGGCCTGCACCACCACACCAGGCAATAAATCATCTTTGACTCTTCTTTTCCACGAGCACACCAAGCCCATCAGCAAATCCTATCATTTCTATATTTACAAATAGAACCAGGATCTGCCCACTGTCCCCCCCTCCATGGCCTCAACCCTGTTTCTGTCCATCATTGTCACCTGCTGGACTGTCCCAGCAGCTGCATCATTGATTTTCCACCCTGCCCCCCAAATCTGTTCACACAGTATCTAGAGCAGGCTGTGCGAAACATTTATTGCATCAAACTGCTCTAAGACTCAAAACTTCCAATGGCTTCTGACATAATTAGATTAAAATACAGAGTCTTGGGCTGAGGATATAGCTCAGTTGGTAGAGTGCTTGCCTTACATGCATGAGGCCCTGGGTTCAAACCTCAGCATCACACACACACACACACACACACACACACAGAGTCTTACCATGCCCTCCAGGCTCTGCTCCAACCTTCCCAAACACCCATCACTTTTTTTTTGGTACCAGGGATTGAACTCAGGGGCACTTGACCACTGAGCCACATCCTCAGCCCTATTTTGTGTTTTACGTAGAGACAGGGTCTCACTGAGTTGCTTAGCGCCTCGCTGTTGCTAAGGCTGGCTTTGAACTCACGATCCTCCTGTCTCAGCCTCCCTAACTGCTGGGACTACAGGCTTGCGCCACCGCGCCCGGCTCACCCATCACATTTTTTACCTCTTCTCCTTCCTTCCTCCTCCAACTCCCTTGGTTAATTTTGGTTTTGTTTTTAATTTTTTTAGCGGTTGATGGTCCTTTATTGTATTCATTTATATGTGGTGCTGAGAATTGAAACCAGTGCCTTGCACATGCAAGGCAAGCGCTGTACCAATGAACCACAACTCCAACCCCTCCCTTGACTAACTTTGCTTCAGCCACACCAGGCTCCACCCTGTGCCCAGAATATTCCAGTCCCACTTCAACCACAGGACCTTTGCATCTGCTGTTCTCCTGCCTAAAATTCTCCTCCTATTATGTCCTCATGGCTCTATCCCTCACTTCATTAAGGTCTCTAATCTAATGTCACCTGCTCAGAGATAACCCTAGGTAACATAGTAGCCCCAATAACTCTGTCTTCTTGAATACTACATTTTTCTTCTGAACATATACCATAGTCCATTAGCACATTATGTCTATATTTGCTCATGTAGTCTGCCTCCACACATTAGGACCCCAGCTCTGTGAGGAAAGGGATTGTTGTCATTCAGCACCACACCTCCACTACCCAAAACAGGACATGAATCCCAACCCAGCTACTTGGGAGGCTCAGGCAGGAGGATCATTTGAGCCCAGGAATTTGAGGCCAGCCTGGACAACACAGTGAGATCCAATCACCTCACCCACCCCAAAAAGCCATGACAAATAGCAGACGTTCAAAATTATTTGATAAATAAACAAATGTCCCAGTTAGCCATAATACTCCATGTCCCTCCCTGATGTGCAACTCGAAGCCATGTACCCAGCAGGGAGAGAGGGCAAGATGGGCCCCAGGCTGTGCCATCTACACATGGACTCTTGGACAACCTGAAGTGGGGGCAGGTTGGGGGTTCTATGAAAGACACCTCCCCGGGAGGATTAGAGCTGTTGCTTCAGCAGAGAGTTGGGAGAGATTAACAGGCAACTCCACTATCCCCAGAGCATTATGGTTCCCAGCTCTGAGTGGATATGCTGGGATCACAGCAGTGATGGAGATGGCCCTAGACTCTGCCTTAAGCTCCCAGTCCAGTAGAGTGACAAATACATCACCTGACAGTGACAGCCCGCAGATCTCAGGGACCTGGGAGGTGCAGGAGGCTGTGGGATCCCAGAGGCAGCTCCCAACCCAGACTGAGGGCCCCAGTGGCCTTCCTAGAGGAGGGGACTCCTCACCTGTGTGTGAATCATTCTGAGTCCTGACCCCCTGACCTGTCCAGACACCAGGCAGCATCTCTGCTCTGACCTCTTAGGTCCCAGATGCCCCATCTAGGGAATACACTCAGATCCCAGAAGTCAGCTCTACCATTGGTCATTTCTCTTAACCTTTGGAGCCTAAGGGTGTGGCCACCAGAGGGCGCTGTGATCCCGTCTTTGGCAGAGGCCGCTTCCCCATCCTCAAACCCGGGAGAGCTGGTGGAAGGCTGGGGCTAGGCAGGGAGATATTGGGCCTCTACCCTGAGCTTCCAACCTTGCCCAGGACCTGGGCACCAGACTGTGTGTCTGTCTCTCTCTCTCCCTCTCCCCATAAAGTCTCCAGTGGACCTGAAATTCCTAGGAAACTGTCCCGGACAGCTTGGGCCTCGGAGGCCAGCATTTGCTACCCCCACAGGTCCCTCTAGTCCTTCTAATATTCAGAGGCTGCAGCACTCACTGCCTGAGCTGCCCTGGGGACGTTCAGACAGGGCTTTCAGAGATCTTCTGCCCAGAAAGGTGCTGAGAAGGTGGAGCTGGTGTGGTCACACAGTCCCAGAGCAACGATAACAAAAACAATAACAACAAGTTTGTTTATTTATTTATTTATTTTGGTGGTGCTGGGGATTGAACCCAGGGCCTTGTGCATGCAAAGCAAGCACTCTTCCAACCAAGGTACATCCCCAACCAACAATAATACTAATAACACTGCTTTAGCTTTTCCTGAGCATCAGGGCAAAACAGAGCTTTTATCTAAGTTTGAATACTGAACCACACAGTTCCCCACCCCGCCTGTCCTGGCAACAGGGACCAGGCAACAAGGACCAGGGAGGAAGCTCAGGCTGATGTGGGCCAGGCCCTCAACAAAGATCAGTATCCATGGTGACAGGGAGAAGCTAACACCTTGGGGAGCAGGGGACTGCTGATTTCCTGTCAGGATACTCCCTCACCCTTAGGGAAAATGTCATCCCTGTCCATCTCCCACTCCCCAGTCCTATAGCTTCAGGGTGTCCAAGGATAGATCCCAGGATCTGTCCTTAGTAAGTCCCCAAGTCTTTCTTTTTTTTTTTTTTTTTTGTTTTTTAGATGTTGATGGACCTTTATTTTATTCATTTATTTATATGTGGTGCTGAGAATCGAACCCAGTGCCTCACACCCAGTGCCTCACGCATGCAAGGCAAGCGCTCTA